>CANYCX010252601.1:0-27379 GCA_948193385.1 Breynia disticha f. nivosa
TGTTTGCATATATGAAAGAGAGAATTAAAAACAAGATTATGGGTTGGGGACACTGCTTGTTATCGCGGGCAGGTAAAGAAGTTCTTCTTAAGGCTGTGGCAAAAGCGATGCCTAACTACTTGTTGAGTGTATATCTGTAATATCCTCGTTTTAAAATCGTAAGATTAATAAGATAATTAAACTGATTAATGAATGTAATAATTTATGGATTAGAGTGAAAGGAGAGATTAATTGAGGATTGAAGGTCGGTTGATACTAAGTATTTATTAAGGAGAAAAATTAAAAAAGTAAAAAAAATTAAAATTAGAAAAATAATCAAATAATCAAATAAGTATAAAAAATGAGGAAAGCTACAGAAATGCCCAGAAACTTCAAAATTAAGAAAAGAGAGAGAGAGTGAAACGTGGAAGAAGAAACAGAGGGAGGAGAGAGATTCTAGAGAGAGAAAGTGAATATTTGGGCTAGGAATCGAGTTCAAAATATAGAATTGATCGTAATCTCGAGCCGGGAACTTATCTGTATAAGCAAAACAGGTAAATTTCGAAGTTTACCGTAAAGTTTTACGAGTTTCAATATTGAACATTTCATATAATCGAGTCCAAATTAGAAATTAAGCTAGGAAAATGCTTTGAGATATTAAATCAATCGCAGTTTCGAGCCAGGAATATAATGAGATTATTCGTCAATTTTCCCGAGTTTTATTATAATTGTTTCAAGTTTATTCATAGTATAATTAATTAATAATTAGAAAATTGAGTTTGAAATTAAGTTAGAAATATGTTAAATTGAGTTATTATTGATTTGAGTAATGATAAGGAAAAAGGGTTAGGGTTCCGGCTAGGGTTTGTGAAATTAGGAAGTAAAATAAAGGAAATTATTAGGACATGCATTAAATTAAAAATTATATTGGAAATTTTTGGTGAATTGTTGATTGGTTATTATTAAATGATTGATATATATTATAGGACGGCAGCGTAGCCGAGTCGAACGGGACGCAAGTTCGCACCAGTCCGAGTTCTTCAGCTGAGAGGTGAGTATATCTCACTATTTGGCTTATTTAAAATGCATGGTTTTATATATATTTATTTACGATCGAATTATGGGTGATTTTGCGAATATGAGTTTCTTTTTATATGATTGATTTATGAATGAGATATGAATATGATTTTCACGTACAAAATCGAAAATACTAATAGGAGAATGAAATGAAAATGAAAAACGAAACGAAATGATTATACGTGCGTACTGTATGAGTTCTGATGTGAACTATATAATATGATTTATATGAAATGAAAAAGGTAATCGTATGTATGATTTAAATGAAACAGGTACGCAATGCGAAAAGGCATACAAAACAGGTATGCGAACGTGTTTATGTTTTCATATGATATGTGATATGGAAAGGTGATGGAAAGGTGATAAATGATCGATCATTCGAAGACGGGAGTTGGGACACAGAAGTTAGGTCCACATGAAAGGAGGTGAAAAACCATGTTTTCAAAACTAAAAGGGAGACAGAAGTTAGGATTTATTATGAACAAGAACGTTCAATTCCAAACGTATACAAATTGAAATCAATACGAGTTAAAAGAAATATTTAAAGGAAAGATGATATAAATGAAAAAGGAAATGAAAAAGGAAGATGAAAAAGAAGGAGAATACGTATTTACTTTTCTACACGTTTGACAGCTGCTACCCAATCTACTTCTCTCTCTTCAGCTGATGCCATTAGGACTTGTGCATACATGTTTATACGTTATGATGTTGTTATATGGCTTGTATACTTTGTGTGTTCAGATCGACAGTAGAGAACTATGACGTTGTCTACAGTTTGATAGTTACAGTTTGATGCTATTGTGATATACGTGTATATACGAGGTTGTTTTGTTGATAGAGATATGTTAAAAGATCTAATGATTGAGTTGCATGCTGGTTGATATGAAAATGTGTGTGAGCGATATAGATTTGATAGGTTTTGCAGGTGGATTGCATAGGTTATGGGGGTATCCATATTATAGCCGTTATATAGCAGTTTTACATAAAGTATGGACTTGCTAATTACAGAATAAAGGGTGTATTAGCGTAACACAAAGGTTAATCCATGGATGTGTTAAGTAATACGATCAGGATTCTAGGAATATAATAGAATAATAAAGTTTGGAATATCCAACCTATTGGTATGAAGTTAATTCGCGTAACTTAAAGTTAACTAAAATATAATAAGAATGGTAAGATGTAAATGATAAGAAAAGTTTTTATATTTTATGTAATTAACACGATAGTTAGAATAGGATGTTTTACTCTAACTTTGGAGGGTTAAGCACATGGCTCGGGTTAGAACGGTACCTCCTCAACATCGAGACAAAGAACACATTGTGATGTCTGGACAGCTCCTTAGGTAGCTGAACACGATAAGCAAGTTGTCCAACCTTCTCAATGATCTCATAAGGTCCCACATATCTGGGACTCAACTTTATTTTCTTCACAATTCAAATCACGCCTCTCCAAAACGACACTCTAAAAAACACTTTATCTCCAACCTCATATACCAGCTCCCTATGATGCCAATCAAAGTAACTCTTCTGGCAATACAGGACGGCCTGCATAAACCTTTTTACCAAATTCACCTTCTCGAGGGTTTGTTGTACTAACTCCAGTATCTCTTACTGCTGTAGGCCCTCATCATCCTAATATTTTGGACTCTAGCAGGTCCTCCCATAAAATTCCTAATACGATGCCATCCCAACGCTTGAGTGGTAACTGTTCTTGGAAGCAAACTCTATTAATGGAAAATGATCATCCCAGTTACCCTCGAACTCCAGAACACTAGCTCTCAACATGTCCTCCATGGTCTGGATAGTCCACTCAGACTAACCATCAGTTTGAGGATGGAATGCAGTGCTAAAGTGTAATCTGGTGCCTATCGCATCGTACAAACTCCTCTAAAATTGAGAAGTGAACCACATATCTTTATCCCATACAATGGACATATGCACACCAAACAACCTCACTATCTCTGTAACATACAAGCTTGCCAGCTTGTCTAAGGTGTCATCTTGTTGAATTGCGAAGAAGTCTGCAGATTTTGTTAATCTGTCTACTATAACCCACACGAAATAATGTCGCCTAAACGTCCTTGGTAATCCCATAATGAAGTCTATAGTAATCTTTTCCCATTTCCACTCGGGAATCTCCAAAGGTCTCAACTTCCCTACTGAAGCCTAATGTTCTGCCTAGATTTGCTAATAAGGCAAGCATTGAGCTAAACTGGGTAGCCTCCCTCTTCATATTTACCCACCAATACATGTCTACCATGTCTTTATACATCCTGGTGTTACTTGGATTCACCGAGTACGGGGATAAATATGCCTCTGTCACAAGAACCTCCTTAATCTCAGCTAAGTCGGGAACAAACAACTATCCCCACAGTAAAGTCTCTCTACCATTAGCTCTCTCATCTGAGGTCAAACTTGGATGTTTGATAACATCTACCCCTCAACAAAATCAAGTTGTACTTTCAACTCTCTTAATACAAATAATGACTCTGCCCGATAATTCATTGAGTCCTCATCATCTCTAGCATTCTAGCTCAATGCATCAACAATTACATTTGCCTTATCTGGGTGGTAATCAGTAGTGCAGTCGTAGTCCTTTAGGAGCTCAATCCATCTCCTCTGTCTCAAGTTCAATTCCCACTGAGTGGTAATATATTTAAGGCTCTTGTGATCAGTGGAAATTTGAAAAGTTTCACCGTACGAGTAATGCCTCTACACCTTTAAGGTGTGACTAAATGCAATTAGCTTTAAATCGTGAGTCGAGTAATTAACTTCATGTTGCCTCAGCTATCAGGAAGTATATACAATTACCCACCCATTATGCATGAACACTGCTCCTAATCTCACTTTGGAAGTGTCAGTATAGACCACAAATCCTCCACCATCGGTCGGTAACACAAGTACTCGGGCGTTCACCAATCTCTTCTTCAACCCCTGACATTGCTCACTCCAAATCAATGGAGTCTTTTTCTTCAACAAATTAGTCGTTGGTCTTTCCAAATCTGAGAAATCTGCTATGAATCTTCTGTAAAACCTGCCAATCTCAAGAAACTATGCACTATCGTCACATTTCAAGGAGCCTCCCACTCCTTAACTACTTTAATTTTACTTATGTCCAGCATCACACCCTCTGCCGAAATCACAATCCCTAGAAATACCATTTCCTTCATCCAAAACTCACACTTCTTGAATTTAGCATACAACTGTTTTTCCTCAAATATCTCTAGTACCTCCCTATGATGTCTCTCATGCTGCAACCGATCCTTGGAATACAACAACTATAAAGACAACAACAAACTGATTCAAGTATAATTGGAAGATCTTGTTCATTAAGGCCATAAAGGTTGTCGTTGCGTTAGTTAACCCGAACGGCATCATTGTAAACTCGAAGTGGTCGTATTGAGTCCTAAATGTGGTCTTGGGAATGGAGCTCTCATCCACTTACAACTGCCAGTGCCCTTATCTGAAATCAAACTAAGAAAACACCGTAGCCCCCTCAACTGGTCTATCAAATCATCAATCTTCAGTAGTGGGTACTTATTGTTCACAGTTAACTTATTCAGCTACCAATAGTCTATACAAAACTGCATGCTCTCGTACTTCTTCTCAACAAATAACATCGGTATGCTCCAAAAAGTCACACTCAAGCCAATGAATCCTTTCTCGAGGAGTTCTTCTAACCGTCTCTTCAATTTTTGCAACTCGACTACTGCCATTCTATACAGAACTACCTTGACTGGTGCTGGTTCTGGCACTATCTCAATCTCAAAGTCAACCTCCCTCTGCGGTGTTAAATCTGGCAACTCATCTAGGAACACCTATGTGTACTCACTCACTACCTCCACATCCCCCACTCCTGAATTTTTGTGCTCCATATCGATCACACATGCCAAATAATCCTCGCACCCATCTTTCATTAACCTTGCAGCCACTACTACCGACGCCAAGTATGAAGGAATAACCTTTTGCTCGGCCATAATCAACACCCTCTTCTCGCCATCAACTGTTACCACCACTTCCTTAGCATAGCAATCCACCATGACCTTTGTAGAGGCCCAACCCACACTTGGGCCCACAACACTCCTTAACAGGCCCATGGGCTAGTCACCCCCAACCCATCTCCTATAGTCGGCCCAGCCCTATAACTCAATGCCTGCTAACTATAGGCGGGTTGTTGGGCATAACGAGGATCGAAACCAGTTCTCCTCATTCATACCCCTTTCAACAACCTAAGATGCCACCAATCAAGCCTAGGGATTTTCACCGACGAAATTCCAATTCAATAACCACACATTTCACACCAATGATTCACAAATGAACTTGAACTCTCAAAACATCAAGACATATTTAACACCTTACACATATGATCTTGGCAATTAATTTAATTCAATCATACAACAAAATCGTGATCTATGTCACAATTCACAGTAACACATTCAAACAAACCACAATTAACTAACAATCATATACGTATGTTCATAGCATAAGTTCCACGAGAACACGTCACATTCAATATGATAAATATGAATTCATATGATCTAATGCATTCCTCAACATGATCATACCCAGGATCCTATTATTTACGCCCCTACTTGGCCTTAAAATTAACGTTTACAAATGGGCCTTATCGCCCGGGAGTATGTGGTTATAAAGTACTATAGTCCATAGATTTTTATGCCCTTACTTTGCCTAAATAACACCCTTACTTGTCTAGGCACGCTCGAATACTTTGAAAAGTATTGAGACTTCCACTGTGCCTCGGTATAGCACATATCAAGTACTATCCATTAAATATTTATATAGAAGTCTGTAAGACCCCCAACCCATCCCTTGTTCCCAGGTAGATTGTTGATATATCCTTAGAGCTCAACTTAAGACATGTGATATACCCTTTAACGCCCTTACTTGGTCATAACAATTCCCTCATTATGCTTACAAGAGCCATTTCACTTTATTAAATATCCTCCGTTTGAGGCCAGATACAGGAATGTCCTGTGCCTAATCTATGCAACCAAATCATGCATTCATAATCCAATCATGTTGTGCTTCACAATATCAAAGTTGAGTCATCAAACAATCTCAACCAAACCATATTCAATTAGCATAGCCAAAATCATACTATAGCATACCAAGATAAAATCTAATGCCAAACATAAATTAACACTAGGTAACTTTTTAATCATGCTTCATGTCAAACATTTCCAACATAGGCCTAACAATCATTCATAAGACTTTATCAAGTCAAAATTATGGACTTTCACAGGCTCATATGTTTCACAATTCAAGATAAACATATATAGCAAATCACAAAAACTTTAAGTCCATCCACTTATCATTTATTCACATATCTTTAACACCAATTTAAATCAATAACGTTTATTCATCTTCAAACAATTAATAATGTCAACAATATTCACTTAACATTTTATTATAATGTTCTAGAACTAAAATATAACACATAAATTCAATTATATGTAAATTAAGGTATAAACCTTAACCAAAAGATTTGAAAATAGTGATGCACGCAGTGTCAACACAGACTACGCGCTGTGGTCAAGTAGTACACAGTGTCGCTGCCACTGCGCGTAGTCTGGTGCAGAAAAGGCGTGGTCGGAGTCAAATTACACATTGTCGAGGTGACCCCTCGTAGTCTGATGTAGACAAACACATGTTCGTTTAGAAAGTACACATGGTCAGATCGACCCCGCGTACTTACGTGCCACTACGCGTGGATCACTGGTTTCCAGGAAAAATTCTCAAACTCACACAACATTGTTTCTATACTCAAAAATCTCATCAAACCTCAACATCCCAATCACAAATCCAATTTTATTCATTTCAAAATATCACATAATTCATCATCCACTTAAATCATAAACAAGCATAACAAATTTTTCAACATGGTTTATTATATTAAAACAACTTAATTCTTCCAATCCATTAAACTAAAATCAAACATAAACCTCAATATGTTCCACCATATATATTTCACATCCACATTTGCATCATTTCACGTACTACCGTTTATAAGTATGCCAATTTCACAAAAATCAAAATTAATCTGAACCAACAAGCCATAATACACTTATCAACACACAAGTATGCAAATTATGATGAAATAAGGATGCACGCCATCTATACAATATAACTCATCACTCAACACATACCTTAACAATCAAACAATATTTCATATTCAAAATCCTACATGCATAGGGAAGAGGTGCTCATGTTACTTACCTCTCAAAAGCAACTAACTGCTTGTTTACAAATCTTCCCCATCCCACTTTCATTTCCCTATTATTAACATTATAATTCCTCATTAATCTCAAATCCATATAATTAGCATCCAATGAATGCTAAATATGTATATTTGCCTTCATTACATACGTTTTAATTTCTTCCCCTTCCTTCACTTAACCATTTCCATTAAACCCTTTTTAGCAACCATGTAACCAAACTACTCAACATACTTCCGATCATTAATGCATTAATCAAATTCATTTAGGTATGATTATATCATATTCATCGCCACAAACACTTCCATTTTGCACAATTCATAACCCCCTCTTTCAAACCCAACCAATTCCTTAACAATTTCTTCAAGCTCTCTCATATGGAATATCCAATCAATCCAATATTTAAAACACTCATAATTTAGATTAAATAATCTTACCTAAATGATGAACAAGAGCAAAACCTCGTTTGCACAAAACCTCAAATTCGTCACTGTGTAGGAAGTCCTTTAGTCAACGTTTCTGAGCTCCTAATCAGTGATTCAACATCTAAAATGGTTAATACCCAATAGTAGACATCTCAAGCTTTCCAACGAGTCCTCATTTGTTGAAATCAGAGCTAAAATCAGGAATTTATGGGAGTTTGAAATTAGGTTTGGAACAAAAACGGGAATGGAAAAAGGATAGAGAAAATCTTACCTTAACTCATCATAGAATCGATTCTTAAACGTCCCTCAGCTGCACATTTTTGGTGGAGTTTGATGGAGGAAGAAGGAGCTTTGGTGGAGAAGAGGAAGGAAAGAAGAAGATGGTAAATGGAGCAGGAAAAGAAGAAGAAAATGGAAAGACGATAAGGAAAAGATGATGGTGTCGTGTGAGTGGGGAGGTATAAGGTGGAAAGTTTAGTTTTTAATGTTATTTGGTTGAATTGGGTCCACGTTGCTTCGTAATCTATTTTATCTCGACCCACATTAAATTCCAAATTTTGAAATTCTCAAAATTTACAATCCTTCTAAATTTTTCTTAATCTCCCTCATCATAAATCTCAATTAATTCCTCCTAATTAATTATTTAAACAATCGCGAAAAATTTTCCTGTATTTTCTTCGCATTTTAATTAATATTTGAATAAAATACGAAATTTTTAGGTGTTACAAATCTACCCCCTTACGAAAATTTTGTCCTTGAAATTTTAAATCGAACATAATCATGAAATTAATGAGGATAATACTTGCGCGTCTCTTCTTCAGCTTCCCAAATAACATCTTTCAAGGAATGAAAACTCCATCCAATCTTGGCCATTGGAACCTCTTTGTTCCTTACTTCGTGTATCTATATGTCGTTTCCACCATCTTACTTAACAACGCGAAGGTTGCTTTTATCCCTCGACACTCACTCGTGCATTCATGCACCCATATAATCCAATATCCGCTTTAGCATCTGAAACTATACGAGAAAGGTTCCCACTCTAAGATATTTCCATATACTCACATGATGCATCACTCAGGTTACCCATCTCTTCATACTATGTGTTTAACATTTTGCCTATCTTATCGCAATTCTAGCGCCAAGTTATATCTGTAAGACTCTATCTCTCTTAATCCATCATTCAATCACAACATCCTCAGAACACGCCTACTAATATTCACATACCAGATCTCCAACTAGCTTAATTTATTTCCTTCTTATTCATTTTCCCTTAACCTCCCAATTATATCTATGCTCTTAACCCCTCATCTGTCGGGTAGTGTCAGCCCAAAGTAGGGGTACCTGTCACGCTGCATAAAATCCAGCAAACACAGGTGAGTATTTATAATACTCAGTAAGGCTGTCCCTCAGTGTCAGTACATGCTGGGGTGCAGGGGAGTCCTCGACTATCCTGGCCTATCCTCCCTAATGGCGCCCTAAAGCCATCTCACACAACAAGTTCTTTATGTGTTTTATTCTTCCATTTCATGTGTTTACTCACTAAGGAATTCATCCTAAACCATTAGGATACTTTAGATAATCATTAGGTAATTATTTAGGCCAAAATAGGGTTTTCTGCACTAAATTAACGTATGTTTCCCAAGGCATAACGTACATTATTAATCAATAGGCAAAACCACATTTCCAGGATATGAATAACGTATGTTAACCCTAAATTAACGTATGTTTAACTTGAAAATAACGTATGTCTATGCCTACTAAACATACGTTATTTTCAACTTAGCAGCATTCTGTCCATTTCTGAATTGCATATCATACTTACACATATTCCACCATAGTTAACATATCAATCAACCTCTAAAACACTCATACATCTCACCTATACTCAAATTACCATCATCATTCATTTTAAACATGTGTATCATCAATATTATAAAATCATGCCACAATTCAATCATACACAAATCGAATCATTCATACTTAAAAACAACCCAATCTTTTAGCCTTTCATCAACCATTTTATATCTCTTTATAAACACACATCATTATTGAATCAACAAACCAAATCCACATAAACAAATACATGATCACATACATTAATCATTTCCTTTATATTTTCATTTTTAAGCACCCACCATCAATCTCTCAAACCAACCCATACACATAACGCTATTACCTATCATTAACTGTAATGCCCTCAATTATGTAATATTTCATGAAATTTAAAAAAAATATTTAGGAAAATATGAGTAAATTTTTTGCAAGATAAAAATAATAAGTCGGTGAGAAGTGATTTCTGAAAGTTATAAGTTGAAGAATCGGGAAGTAATTGGAACGAGTTGGACCGAGCAGAAAAGGGAAATTACAAAACAATTGGTTGACAGACCTAAAAGGGCAGAATTGTCCAACCTAATTACCCTTTTATTTTAAAAATCCTAAACTCCTTTTCTCTCCACCATTTACACGTCTCTCTCCCTTCATGTTTTTCTCTCTAGCTCAAAACCACTCATCCTCATCCTTCCTCAAGAAACCCTAGTTGTAGGGAGCTAAGAAATCAGTCTGTGATTTGGTCTCGGTATGTTTTTCTCTGTTGTTCTTGGGAATCCGTTTTTGTTCTTAACCATAGTTTTCTGGCCACGTATTTCTTAAGTTTAAGCTCTGATTTGAGCATATGATTGCTCGTTGGAAAGCTTATGATGTCTATTAACTAGTGGTAATTTATTTTGTGTTAAGTCATGGTTTAGGGACTTGAAATCATTGATTGAAAGGAGACCCTGAAAAGTGACGAATTTCACTTTTTAGTGACCAAAGTTTTCCGAGTTTCGTTGCTTAGGTAAGATTCCTTAGAGTTCATTGACAGTGTTTTGCCTGCCAATTTAATTGGGTGTTGATTGATGAGGGAGATAGTAAAAAGGGTAGGAAAAATGTAAGGGGAAAATGGAGAATAGGAGGTTTGGCATATGTTAGACTATGTAGATCGTAAAATTATATTTAAATGAATCTATGGGATGTATTTATCAAGTTTGTTGGAAAGAATTAAATGTGGTGTTCAAGCAAAACTAATAGTTAATAAAGTAATTATGAAAGGAAAGGAAGGGAGGAGCAATTAAAAGAAGTAGCCATACATATCGTAGTGCATTCTTTCTATTTTAGATGATTTCATGAATGGTTGATTAATGTTAAACTATGATAATGAAAATATGGAAATTGACTCGCGGTGGGGAAGGTTCACGACCAAGTCGCTAGTTACTTTTGAGAGGTACGTAGCACGAACACAACTCGCCCTTCTGCTTTTTTTTCTAAATGCTAAACATGGTGTTGTATGATAATGAATATGGTGTATTGCATGGTAATTGTATGATGTGGAGTTCATACAGATGAACAACTAAGTTGCTTGATATAACGTGAATTGCTATAATGGTTGAATTGATAATAATTATGTTGAACATGAAATATGTTATGTGAATCTCAATGAGACATTGAGGTGTTTATATGATTGGTCACATGAATGAGTGATTATGTGAATTAAGTATAATGACTATGCTGGTTGTGATGAGAATAATTGATGATTTTGGTGATGCTTATTATGGCCATCATGACTATATCTTATTGAATTGTGATTTATATTATAGATTTAGATTGATGGATTGAATGAACTTGGCGTTTAAGTGAAATTGATGATAAGTGAATGGACTTGAAGTTTTATGAGATGCCATATGTGTCGAACTTGAATTGTAACATGTATGAGCTTAGGAAAGTCCATTCATTTGACTTTGATAAAGGCATAAAATGTAAAAGGTCGAGCAAATGATTGTTATGCCTATGTTGGACATGCTTGAAATGAAACATGATTGTATTGTTATTTAGTGTTAAACTATGTTTGACATTGGATCTTATTTTGGTATGCTATGGCATGATTGATGGCTATGTTAATTGAATATGGTTTGGTTGAGATTGTTTGATGACTCAACATTATGATTGTGAAACATAGCATAATTGGATTATGAATGCAGGTTTTGGTTGCATAGGTTATGCACAGGACATTCATGCATCTGGGCTCTTGGGGAGCATATTTAATAAAATAAAAGGATCTTGTGAGCATAATGAGGGAGTGGCTATGGATCTTGGGAATGTAATTCAACGGATAGTATTTGATATATACTATACCGGGGCATAGTAGAAGTCTCAGTTCACTTGTTAGTATTCAAGCATGTCTGGCCAAGTATGGGAGGTCAGCATGCTAAGGCATGTTAAAGGGTATATCACACGTCACAGGCAAGACCTAGACCTCTAAGGGTATATGAACAACCTACCTGGAGCCATATGTCGCAGGCTGGACCTGGACCTCTGAGGGAATAAGAGAGGGGTTGGGGGTACTGGACCTTTACATAAATCTAGATATCCAGTAATATAACCATATACTCCCAGCCGATGAGGCCCGTTTGCAAACATCAATTTTAATGCCAAGTAAGGGCGTAAATAATGGTATCCCGGGTGATCATATGTATGAATGCTTTAGATGACATGCATTCACATTCTTCATATTGCATATGATTGGTTCTTGATGAATGATGATATAAAAATGCTCATGTGGTTATTTGAGCGAATGGACTAGTGATATTATGATTGATTAATTATGAATGTGAAGGTTGTTATGATTGAAAGTGTTGAGTTATGCTTGGCATGAGGAGTTTGCAATTTGATATGTTTACCATTATGAAATTTGAAATGATAAGATAATACGTATTGAATGTGGTTGGTATATAGTCTTGATGTCATGTGATTATAAGGATGAATAAATATATAATGTCTTGCTTATGATTTGCTTTGATGTAGAATTTGCCAAGGTAAGTACTTGAGGTTGATTGATGATTGTGAAATGGCCAAGAGTGGCTTGTGTGATGTTTTGAGGTTGGAATATATTGTGTTTGAGTGTGAAATTGCTTGATATGGCATGGTTTGATATGAAAATAATGATATAAGGATGTGTGGAATGAAAATTGAAGTATGGGAGAAAACTGTCAAGTATGGGAAGCAGAACACTAACCACGAACGTGGAAAAATCAACCACAAACGTGGTTAGCCTTCTAAACTCCAATTGGAAGAAAAAATCAACCACGAACGTGGTTGTTATCAACC
The DNA here is from genome assembly GCA_948193385.1 of Breynia disticha f. nivosa. Taxonomy (NCBI): domain Eukaryota; kingdom Viridiplantae; phylum Streptophyta; class Magnoliopsida; order Malpighiales; family Phyllanthaceae; genus Breynia; species Breynia disticha. The sequence goes on from CANYCX010252601.1 coordinate 12,856, forward strand.
ACAAACGTGATTTCCAATCTGGACTAAAAAACTTAGGGTTTTAAGGGTTTTGGTTAAGGTTTGAAGGAGCAACAAACGTGGTCCACAGGAACCACGAACGTGGTAACTTTTCTGACTTTCCATTGTTGAAAATTTAAGGAGTCACAAATGTGGTTGACTCAACCATGATTGTGATTGCTTATTTGTTGGCCAAACACTTAAAATTTTAAAGTATTCATGAGTGTTTGTTGTTCTATATGGTTATATTCACAGATGTTCAAACATGATAAATGGTTTAACTCGTGTTCTTGGCCAATTAAGTTCCATGATCTTATGATTAAATGAAATGATCAATGATTGTTATGTTTATGTGTTATGGAAGTGTATAAGTTGGCATATGAAAGAATCATATTTTCTTTCCTTCTTTTAACTGACACCTCATAGGTTAAAAGACACTTAGATGCATAAAAGGTATGTATAGATGATCCTAGAATTGTTATGGTATTGATGATTGATGGTTCCTGGCCTAAGAAATTGATAAATTGCATATCTGACGACTTAAAGGATGGGTTAATAAGGAAAAAGTGTGACGGTATATAAATATGCATGTCATATAACGTATATTATATAGTACATATATATATATATCTCTACATGCCCATTTGTTTAGGGAGGATGTCCATTTCGATAAGTGCTACTTATTGAGTTTTATAACTCAACGAGTTTTATGCCTGCCGTGAGGGCAGGGATTCGGGGAAGTACGACGAAGGTGTGTAGATCATGTGCTCTTGCTAACTCGTAGTTAAAGAACCAAAGGACCAAGGTGGGTCGTGTACTAAAAGATAAATTGAAACTCTTATCATATTATATGAAACATGATTAATGCATATATGTATATATAATTTGAGATGAGTTGTATTTGAATTTGATTTTTAAATTGATTTATTTCTTGTAGAACTCAACTAAGTAAACACATATATTGTGTGATATTTTCATATTTTGAAAACTAGCATGAATTGTGAAGTAGGCAACCAAGTATTGGAAAATTGTAAATTTGAAATGAATTATTTTTCTATTATGTTAAGTTTTAAAATGATATTTCCACAACAATTGATCTTCCTAGTTCGGGTACAATTCCAGGAATAAGTGTATGTCAAAGCGAATGGTAGTCGAATTAGGGGGTCATATTAACAACTCATTTACATTCAAAACATAACACATCCGCTTATAACTCATACATCTCATACCATTGGCAAATCCTCCACATTTCACAACAAAATCAAACCTTAAAGGTTTCCAACACATGTTATCATATCATTAAACCATTACACCTATTACCGATCCAATAGAGCATACGACTCATTCAATTAACATATAACCATACAAGTTTATTTTCATCCTTATAATTCATCCATAACTCATACATGAGTCCAAATTGCAAATTATGCTTACATCATAGCCAACTCAAACGTATTTAAATTCTATGCCATTCAATAATATGTATACATAATGAATGCTCGTGAAATACTAATGCATTTTCAACACATATGTATACCCCGGGGTCTAACATCATCGGGTCTAGCCTGACATCAAATCATCGAGCTCTCGCTCGACATCAAATCATCGGGCTGGCCCAAAATTAATTCACATCTGGGCTAATCCCCCATTTTTCTTATACTCGGGCTAATCCCCCATTTTATCACAATCCATCAGGCCTTGCCCAGCATTGAGATCTCGCTCGGCATAAACATAACACTAAGAGGCTCGATGTTGTGTTCTCAACATTTGGGCTAATCCCCTATCTTTTTCACATGTGAGCTTTAAGCTCCTTTTCTCGATGCATGAACATGCACAAATTCATTCCAACACAATGTACTATGTATGAATGCAAATCCATGCATTTCATCTGAAATTTCCATAAACACATGCGTATAAATGTTCCACAATTCATTTGTATCACATCACGAGCCAACATGCTCAATATAGACAAACTCTACATAACGAACACATACTTTGTAACTCACAAAGAGTTCATCATAAATCGACAAGGAACAATCATAACGTGCATATGGATGCTCACACACGATTCGTTACATCATCAATCCACAACATGCCCTTAGGCCATATTCGTATACACACTCACACATTTGAAACAACCAACAATGTCCACATATTTAATTTCCAAGAAACCATTTCTCAACAATATAATCACACAATCAATAACAATCATCACCAAGCAACCATACAAGTCAAACACTCTCATTAGTAAACATTCACTTACATGAGCTACACTCATATGCTTATCAATCTTCAATTCATTTTCATTTTACATCAATAACATCATACATGCAAGAATTTGCCATTAACAATCCAAACACATTAAGTAAGTGGCATAAAAGAACTTGCCTCGCGCTCTCGTGACTCGATTTGGCCCCAAATCTCTGATTCGGGTTCCGGTTGTTATTTCCTACACAAATTCAATCACATTTACTATATTTTAATAACCAACGTACCATATTTCAACATTTCCTCCCATATGTTATGTTTTAGGGTTAAAAACTTATAGGGTTAAAAACTTATATGTTATGTTTTAGGGTTAAAAACTTATAGAATCATAAACTGAATATCTTAAATCTCACCATATGTTATGTTTTAGGGTTAAAAACTTATAGAATCATAAACTACAACCCATTAAAACCCTACCAAATGCAGCTATTTTCCATACCATTTCAGTTTTGAATTAAAGATTCTTACCTTTGTTGAAAACCCTAAGCAAGAGGAAATGTGGATGGAAGGATCGATTCGTTGTTTCCTTGCTGTAATCCTTGAGTTAGTAGGTTGTTTTAGTGTATAGGAAGGCCTTGGAATGTGGTTTGTATGTTGAGAGAGTGTTTGGGAGTGTTTGGGGATGTTTTGTCCCAAAATGAACTGTGTTTGTCCTACTTAAAGACATGTTCAGACCCCCGATAACGTATGTTTATTTTAAAATTAATGTATGCTAACAAAATGCCAATTTCCAGTATGAATAACGTATGTTTACTCATGGAGTAACATACATTAATCATAAATAACGTAGGCTTAATGGCAATTAACATACGTTAATTGCATGCCAATCAGCATTGGTTAGGATTTCCGACCTCCTTTGATTCCTAACATGCGTATACTATACATACATGCTTATAACTTAAAATAAACATTATATTAACTTAATATCATAATACACTTAATTCATCACTTCATTTTAGTATCGTTTCCCCTCGTTTACTAACAATGCACATCTAAGATGCATCACCTAACTTTCAAGGCCTGTGTCACAACTTTAAAATCTTTCACTCTCAACTAAATTTACATTATTTCATCATTTACATTTTCATTCAAAGATTTGGGCATTCATCACTTTGGTTTCAACCATAGTTTACACAACTTCCTCGGCACATGCGATGAATCAAACAATGCACACACACATGTTTCATTCTTATTCATAATTATTATTTTCAAGTTAAATGGCTAATTTTTGGGCCGTTACAGAGCATGTGAAGTTTTATCCATCTATCGAATTGAGGTTAAACAGGTTTAAAGAGGATTTGATTATACTTATGAATATAGTTTTATACGAAAGAGGTGTGAGACGTCGATGCTAATTTGTTTGATTGGTTTGTTTTTAATTGTTATAGTTGGGTTATAAAATGTTCGTTAGGAGTGAGGTACAATATGTTAAAATGGGAGCATGCCTTGAGTATGACTATGATAGTGTGAATAATCGCACTAATAGGAAGATGAGTGTGTATGTTGAGATGAATCAAATTGAATCCTTGATTATCACCTTATATGAGAATGACTTGAGAGATAAGAACATGTTGGATTGCTTAGATGCATGACCCTTGTAGTTTGTTAAAGGCCTACGGTCTTAAATTTGGAGCGTGTGAGTAAGTAAGTTAAGTTGGTTCGAAAACCTAACTTGCTTCTAATTTTAGGACGAAATTTCTTGGGGGGAACAGTTGTAACGCCCCGAAAATTTACCATTTTATGTGCATGAGGTTAAATCTTTATGGGATGATGTATATATGTGTATATGTATGTTAATTCAAGGTTGATTGAAGTTTAATTAAGTTGGAATGATGTTTAAAATAAGTTGCAAGTATGTCCGCATGCAAATAACGTACGTTATTTGCATCCAAACATACGTTATTCAAATTCAGAATGAATAACGTAAGTTATATTGATGAATAACGTACGTTATTCCATCCACTGTCCCTAGTGTTGCATTTTGTTAACGTATGTTAATTATTAAAACAGAAATACGTTATTGGGTGTCAAGACAGGTCATTAAAAGGCTGGAAACACTTCATTTCGAGTCAAAAACAACCCCAACCTCCCAAACATTCTCTCAACTCTCAAACACAAACTCTGAGGCCTCCTAAACACTATAATAACCTACCAACACCAGGATTTCAACAGGCAAACAACACAACGATCCATCCATCCAATTTCCTCTTGGATAAGGTTTTGAGGAAAGGTAAGATTTTGATTTGAGGCTGAAATTTGTGTGGAATCATGTGCTATTTGGTACGGTTGTGTTGGATTTTCATAGTTGGTTAAGACTCTTTAAACCATTAACATAAAAACACGAGATTTGATGATATTTAAGGAATTAGGGTTTATGAAACAGTTTTTGGATTCCAAGGAAATGGTTGGATAAATGGGAAATTAAGTATAGAATGTTGCTTATAACATGAAATGTGTTATAATTTGTGTAGGAGTCAAACTTGCCGGAACATGAGGTAAATGTCCTTAAACGCTTACTAAAGAATGCTTGTTTTGTATGATTAAGTTTATGTTATGAATGTCTTATTTGATGAGTGAAAATGCTAAATGATCATAATAAAGTGTTCTAAGAATGCAAGTTCGATTAAGTGTATGGAAAAATATGAAGTTGATTCCTAAAAATCTTGCATGATGTGTTAAGTAATGATTTGTGGTTTGGCTTGAACAAAACGAATGACATGTATGAATGTGTCATGTTGTTTGATTCTAAGTGCAAAGCTTATAATGAATGTTGCTTGAGCATACATGTGTATGTTATAAGTGGTGCATATGAGCGTGTATTATCATGAATGTGTTGGATGATCATAAGAATAAAGCTTGTGATGAAACGTGTATGGTATGCGTGATATATGATTGAGAATGATGTGACGATTCATGTTTATTGTCATATGCATGATTTGGATGTTCCTTATTGGTTATTTGATGGACTTTTGTTGAGTTACATTTGATATATGTTGGATTATGCAACAAGTTGACCGTTATGAACATATTTTGAAATGGAACATTATTGTGGAACATTCATGTGCTGGCATTGTGAGAAAGTTTGAGATGAAATGCGTGGAGTTGCATTCATACATACCATTATTGTGTTGGCATGAGCACATGTATGTTCATGCATTGTGATAAGGGAGCTTAAAGCTCACATATGATAAAATAGGAGATTAGCCCAAATGTTGAGAACACAAGAACTTGACTCTTAGTGTTATATTTATGCTGAGCGAGAGCTCGATGCTGTGTAAGGCCCGATGGATTATGATAAAATAAGGGATTAGCTCGATTGTGAGAAAAATGGGTGATTAGCCCAATTGTGATTTGATACCAAACTGGAGCTCGATGCTGGGCCAGTCTCGATGATTTGATTTCAAGCGAGAGCTTAATGATTTGATGCTGGGCTAGACCCAATGTTTTAAGACCCCGAGGTGCATATGTGTGGACATTGCATTGGCATTGCATTAGCATTATGCATACATGATACTGGATTCATGCAAATGAATGCGTGATGGTTATGATGTGAGATTGATTTATGAGTGAGAAAATCTGTTTTGAGTTAGTTATAAGGAACGTGTTTCAATCTTGTATGGTTATGCTTCGTTATGGTTTGTAATCCAATGATCTGTGATTGAATGACATGGACTCTTGTATAAGTTATGAATGGCTTGTGCTTTGAGCAAGATATGAATGTTATTGTATGAGATATATGGGTGGATAACCTTGTATGGTTATATGTTAATTGTACAAGTTGTATGATCTATATGGATTGGTGTTATGTCTGGTGGTTTCATGATACAAAGAGGATAGGAAACATGTCCAAGTATGGAACAAAGCTCGTACGTGTGTGTGTTGCGTGTGTTGATTTGTATGGAAAATGGCAAGATCATGGTTGTGAGTTAGAAATAAAATGAAGAATAAACTTGTGGAATAATGTGAGACTTATACCTTAAAGGAAAGTGACATGAGTTATAGTGGTTGAATGTAAAATGAGATGGTTTGATTATGTTATGGTTAGTTTTTTAATAATGATTAATAACTGAATGGCTTAATGTTTGTGTGTAAATGGTGTGGTTAATTGAGATATGGTGTATATAGAAGAGCATAAGTGATGTGGTTATAAGTATGAACTATGGAAGGTTGAACAATGTTTAAGTTGATGTTTAATTTTGTTGAGTTTATCTTAATAGAGTTTATGAATCACATGTTTAATGGATGATTGATGTGCTTGAGTGTATGAGATGGACAAATAGGTGGTTAAAAGAATGGTTGGATATGCTAAGTGTTATGAAATATGTGTAAGTAAGAGATATAACTCAGATGTTGGGCAAAATGAACATGTTCTTCATTAACGTACGTTATTGATTATAATAATGTACGTTAATACACTTAAACATACGTTAATCAGGATGAAACATACGTTATTCTTGACATGCCTTATGGTTTTGTGTGTTGATTGAATAACGTACGTTAGGGCTTGCTAGACATATGTTATTTTTGTTCAGAAACTAACTTTGGCCCAAATAATGTACTAATGAATATCTAAAGTGAGATAATGATTTAGGATGAATTCTTAAGGCATAAAACACATGAATAACTTGTTTGTGGCATGGATATGGTGAGCCATTAGGGAGGATAGGCTGTGGAGGCCGAGGACTCCCCTGCACTTCAGCTTTGATAACACTAGGGGATCATTTACAGAGTATATTTTATATACTCAAGCGTGTTGGATGTTGATTTGTGTGCACATGAGATTTGCAAAATACTGTGTGTAAAACATTTCCATTGCTTTTGCATTTCAAAATACTAATGATGTATGATTCGTATTGATGAGGTTAAAAACCATTTATCTGTTTCTCTCCCTTGCTTACCTAGTCTGTTTTAAAAGAAAAACAAATAGTGCAAAAATTTGTATTTACTCAAAAATCAGTTTTACGGATTTTGGCGTCACATTCGACACCAAACAAATTTTTAGGTTGCATTTCATACATATTTTTTTGTTCGTTTTACTTGTCATTTTGCATGCATTACATGCTTTATCAATCCTTTTTTTATGCATTTTATGTAACATTCTCAAATATGTTATGATTGATATATAAGGAAAATATGTCAAAATGGAATCTAATCGGATCGAAACAGGTTGAGAAATTGAAGAATATGGCTGGCAGTGTTGATTAACGTACGTTAGTTTTGAAAATAAGAAATGTTATTCATCTTCAAAAATAAGAAACGTTAATTTATAGATAACACACGTTAACGAGCTTTAGGGCAGCTTTTAAAAAGGCTCGGAAACACTTTATTCTCACTCAAAAACACCTCCAAACACTTCTAAAAGTTCTCCCAACTTCCAGATATCTTCCTTAGGTTATCTAAACATAAAATCATCCATCCAACACAAGAATTACTGCTGGTTTTCCACAGAATCAAGCTTTAAAGGTAACATTGTCCATTTTTAGGTTTTTAAGAGATTTTACTGAGTTTAAGTTGATTTTACGATGAAAAATGGATGTGTTTGGTACGGTTGTGATGGGTTTTATCTGTAGAAAATGAATATATCAATTAGAAACCACAAAACACAATATTTGGACAAGATTAAAGGAATTCGGATTTTGAAGAATTTGTGAAAATCTTGGTGTTTTGGAAAGATAAATACTTGTAACAAGTTTGGTTGATTATTAGTAACTGATTGGTTGTTAGAAAACATCAATTGGTTGCCTTAGGAAGAATTGGATATGGAGGAAGCTTACTTTAAAGTTGATTTTTGGTTGACAATTGGATTTTTATGATTCTAAAGATAGAATCAGTGATGAAATGGATAAGTAATATTGTATTTGTGATTAATTACGTATAGGGGGCTCTGTACGACGAGTCGAAGGATTTGAGGAGTAGTGTTTTCATTGAGTTTTGTACGTATTTCGAGGTAAGTGTTCTTACGCTTACTTAATTGGTTCGTAATTAATTAATAATTACGTTGATTAAGCAAGGTATAGCAAAGACGCTTATAACGGATTGCTGAGTTGCTAGATGAACCTTGGTTAATGTGAAATGTTTTCTTTTTAGATTGATATTGGAAATGATACGAGTTATGTTTGATTGGTATGAATGATACCTGTGTGGTATGATTGAATCGTACATTGAATAAATACCTGTGTGGGATTGTCTGATTTGCTCTTGTGAGCTGATATTAAATGTTTTAGCTGTGTGCTATGTTATTTGTTGAGCTGTGTGCAGAGTAATATCATTCAATGCCGTGTGCGATTGCGAATGATATTCATATTGATTACATTCATACATTTACATATCTGTATTACACGAGCTTGTGTGGTAGAAAAAGATAAAATGATTACTGTGTGTTTTCCTGGACTGCTGTGTGTGATAGTCCATATTTAAGAGCTTTGCTCAGAGCTGTGTGTGCGATAGAGGATAATTTCACTGCTGTGTGCGATAGTGGATAATACCAAGGTCATCCTGTGTGAAATTGCATTTCATTGCACTTCATACATTATATTCATATACGTATGACTGAGGTTGCTATTGTTGAACATGTGTGGTTCGTAATTTTGCTGTGTGCACGATATTCGATGACTGTATTATGTTGTGTGCTTCCTGATTGATCTGTATGATCGTATTATGTTTTGTGCTTTCGGTTTGATCTGTGTGATCATATTTTGCTGCGTGCCAGAGTTTGATAAAGTTGTGTGCTGAATTGGTATCTATGTGAAATTGTTTTTGTTCTGGCATTCGGGGATGTTAAGAGACAAGATAAATACGCATGCCTTGTGCTATTATATACTTTCCCTGCACATCATTTACGTTGAAGCTAAGAATAGTTACTGAGTATTGTTTATACTCACCCCATTGTTGTTTTAAATGATTGTGCAGATTGTACGTAGCTGCCTTTCACTGGACTACAGACTTGATCGATATTATCCAGAGCTACGTGAGAGGTCGAGCTCTAGTTGTCATTTTTGTTATTTTGGATTTGTACATATTGGACATTTGTATATACACGCAGGTTTTTAGTTTGAATGTTTTCAAACTATTTTTCTTCCGCTTGTGTTTTGTTTTTCGATTGAAAATAGATTTGGGCCGGTGTTTCGATTTATACAACGTGTATATATCTTTATTTTCTCTCTCCTCTGTTTTTAGACTTGATTTTATATCATTTCTAAAAATTATATGGTTTATTAGGGAAATTGATTTATGAAAATGTGTTCCACATTTTATGTCCCAGATTACGATTAACAACAAAACACGGATAGTTTGACACGATTGAATAAAACAAAGTGTTGAAGATTGCATTCGGAAGGTGCAACTGCGAGCTTACAGTGTACCAGTGTTGGATAGGAAGAATGTGTGGTCATGCCTACCATGTATACTCCCACAACACAAAGAATGCACGCCGAATGTTGATAAATGTGTGGTTATGCCGACCATGCTTACCTATGTATCCACTATGTGTAGTTGGTTATTTATAGTGTGATCGAGGAAGTTGGCGCTATTAGGACCTAGGAGAAAAATTTAGGAGATTATTTAGTATTCAAACATTATTAGTGATAACTTTTACGCGTCATTGACTCGTGTTTTATGTAAACATAATTATTCATGGCATGTTTTCTGCCATGAGCAGCAAAGCTTTTATCCTAGCTTTGGTGCCTTAAAGTCTAATTCTGGTATTTTAATGAGATTTGTGTTTATTTTTATTAATAACTTTATTACATTTATTTCATTCCTGTGTTGAATGATCATTATTCCTCGTTGGTTAATTTATTGTGGCCAGTTAGATTAATTAGACAGAACTTAACTGATCCCTTTGGATTTGAACCTGCTTCTCATTGACTATAAGCTTTCGAGTAGGAATTAATTTGTTAGATTCGACACCCATAAAATTTTGGAGCCATTGTTGGATTTTGTTTAATTATTTTATTTTATTTTTATTTTTCTATTTTATGTGTTCTTCTTGTTTTATAGATGATCTAAAATTTGATCCTAAGATTGAGAAGACTACCAAGCAACTGTAGAATGAAGCAAAACCAAAAAAGCAAATAAACAATTGGAAACACAAACATTACTAGAAAAATATTTTGACTCATACATTAAAATAATGGTTGACAAGGATGTTTTCCAACCAACTGTGAATATAGCACAGATACTGCATGAATTATCGACTCCACCAGTCACACAACATCCATTGTGTGCTTCTTATTAACCTTTGACTGTGTCATTTGAGCTAAAATCTTAACTGATTCAACTCCTTCCTAAATTTTATTGTGTTGAGAATGAAGATCCCAATAGACATTTAAATGAGTTTCATATTGTTTTCTCCAGTTTCATGCCTCACAGAGTTTGTGATGATCAAATAAAACTTTGTACTTTTCCATTTTCCTTAGCATATAGGGCTAAGGAATGGCTTTATTATTTGCCTCCTAGTACTGTTACTACTTGGACTAAGATGGATTGTTTATTTTTGGAAAGGTTCTTTCCAGTGTCCCTAGAGGCTGCACTAAGGTGAGAAATCTGTAACTGTAGGTAGAAAGACTACAAAAATGTTATATGACTATTAGGAACTTTTTAAAAGAATGTGTGCTACAGTCATCAACATGGAGTTTATGAGCAACAATTAATCTAGTACTTCTATGCATGATTACTAATGATAAAGAGGACAATAATAGATGCTACTTTAAATAAAGATTACTAAATAAAACTCCTTAGGAAGCTAGAGAATTGATCTTTGCCATGATTGCCAACTCTTAACAGTTAAGTGGTAAGACTAAAAATCTTACACATGGTGTCCATGAGGTTGGTAATTCTCTCTTAGAGTAAATTGGATAATATTTCTAGAATAATGGAAAAAATTATTTATGTTACTGTTATTGATGCAAATAAAGGGTCACAAGCCATTTTCAGTGGTATTTGTTGTGAATGGGGACATCTGAAAGATGCTTTCCCATATTTGCAAGATGATGAAAAATGCTCTTAAGTGAATTATATTAGGAATTTCAATGGACAACAACCTCAAAGAAACTTTGATCCATTTTCTAACAATTATAATGCAAGTTGGACACACCATCCTAATTTGACATATAGAAATGGACAACAAAGAGAGAACTTTAACTAAAGAGGTTAAACTAATAGAGAGGCTTATTTTAGCAATAATAATTCTTCTTTAGAAGAATTGGTGAAGACATTAGTGAGCACTACTCAAGAGATCAAGCAATCAAACCATCAATTCGAACAATAGACAAGGGATGATATGAAAAACTTACAAGATCAAATAAACCAACTTACTTATACAGTAAACCAAATCAAGAATAGAGGTAAAATGCCCTCCAAAACCACTAAAAATTTGAGAGGGCACATTAATTCAATTACATTACAATGTTGGAAGGAAATTTTTCCATCGTAGAAAAACAAGCAGTTCAAAAAGGCCTTATTGAAAGGTAGAAAATTGAACCTATTGTAGATACTAAAATAGAAGCAGGTAACCAACCTAAGGTAACGCTCAATATAGAAAACCCTCTTTTCCTCATAGGTTAGCCATGAAAAAGGACCAGGTAGATGATAAAGATATTTTAAAGGTTATTGAGAAAATAGAAATCAACATTCCACTGTTGACTTCCATTAAATACGTATAGAGGTATTCTTGTTTTCTAAAAGAATTGTGCACTAATAAAACAAAATTATAGCAATTTGAGAGAATAATTATGGGTGAGACAATTTCTATAGTACTTAAAAAAATTTTCATATAGCCTTAAAAATTTAAGAAAACTATTATGAAGATGCATTAATGTTAACCTTGTTTTTAACTATGAGAAATGTCATTTGATGGTGAAAAAGGTATAATCTTAGGTCATGTAGTTTCTACGAATGGAATTGAAGTTCATAAGGGAAAGATTGATGTTATTCAAACTTCTCCCTATCCTACAAATGTCAAAGAGTTATATTCTTTCCTATGGCATAGTGGTTTTTACTATAGGTTCATAGAAGATTTTTCTAAAATTGAAAATCGATTGAGTAGTTTGCTTAAAAAAGATGTAGAATTCGTGTTTGATGATGCATGTCGTGGTGCTTTTGATTTATTGAGGCATAAATTGATCACAACACCAATTTTGCAAGAACCAAATTGAGATTGAACTTTCGAGATTATGTGTGATGCTAGCAACTTTATTATTGGTGCAATTCTTGGACAAAGAATATGTAATACTCTAATCTAATTAACCTATTAATCATGTGTTTATGATATTAATTAAATAATAATTTTGAATAATTTAAAATTTTTTTACAATAAAATAATACTACTAATTATCAACTATTTATTCATTTATTTTGAATCATTTGAACATATAATATAATACAACACAACCTCATCACGGTTGGCACACGACTCATGCTAGTTCAACTCACCACGGCCTTATGTTGGTCTAGCATGCCCATGTTTTGTTCAACACGTTACTCGTGTCATTTAAGTATGGCCCATGTGAACCTATTAACCTATAAATAATTGTACACACATATATAGACATATCACACTCGTAAAATTGTCAAACCCATATAATCTGTATCATCAACATAGATTATAACTCTATCAGCCATATGTTTCTAGATATATCTCATCAACACTAAAAACAACCAATATACATACATATCATGCAATAATACGTATGAACAAGCCTACTGATGGTATCTAGGATATAGAGAGATATTGTGGATTAGGAATTGACCCTCCTGTGAATATACTTGTGAATTCTCCTGTCCATCTATCTAATCCTGAAACAAAATACACAATTTGCACATTCATTTATTTCATAAACATGATAACATAAACAATTCCTGTTCTTATTTTGAATAGTCATATTATATCATTTTCCAATATTTTATATCATATTAGATCAAATTATAATTGTGATCAAAATTCAAAATCATGTGTATAGAACATAAATACATATCAATCATCTATATATACTCCTATTTTGAGTAATAAACTCTCATCTCTAATAATTGTAACATCCTAAATTTTATTTTATAGAAATAATCATTGAAATGTTGAAAAATAAATGATTAAATTGAGGTACAAGAAGGTTGATACAAGGTTGATAGGAAATGACCAAAGAAAAAGGAGGAATGCTGAAAATCAACAAACTACACGTTATGGTAGGGAAGTATGCACAGTTGTAACGACCATGCATAGTCCACTATCCACCACGTATAGTAGGCTGTTTGACCGGTGTCTAGCAAGCGTACTAGGCCGGTGTAGTTTTACTACGGAAGTATGACTCTCGGGATTGAATCTCTCGAGGAACGCAATATCTAATCCAATTCGGTGTTAAAAGTAAAGAAAAAGAAAGTAGTAAACATGATGGATTGATGGTTGAGAATTGAACTAAAAGAGTAAATACAAGAGAAAATAAAACTGGAAACAATAAGTAAGAGCGTTGGGCTTTCCTAGACTTTAATAGATCCACACTTGTTTACTAAAATGGATTGAGGCTAATGTTGGTGTTCTCGCGCTATCGTCAACTAAGAGTCCCTTTCGGGATGCTCAAAATTGCGTCCTTAAACCTAGATAATGTTCTACTTTCGTGATACATTAAACTAGGCAAGGCCATTTGGTCACATAGGCATTTCATCGAACACTTTAGTACCAATTGGTATATTTCTATCCAATTGATCCTAACACTATTTAATTAGCCTTCTTATCCCTTGGCTTTCGCAATTCCGGGACAAGATTACTAAAATTGAATGATAAGACAAGTTTGAAATCAAATGTTCTAAGCTAGCATTCGATTAATTGAAGTGCAATGGGATCTAATCCTAGCCTATCACTACTATGGATCATTCACACGCCTATAATAAATTACTTTGCTCTTTCTATCGCAATCACAATAGGTACTCTTCAAGCAATCAATCATAAAATGTCTAAACTATCATTCATCTATAAACCCAATCAAATAATCAACATTCAAGCAAAGATAAATCCATTCAAACACAACCCTCAAAATCCATTAAGTAAACCAAGTATAGAATCTATTTACATCTTAGGAAAAACCCAACAAATGTTTAGCCTAACATGGCTAACAGTAAGAAATAAGTAAAAGGAAATAAGGAAGACATAACCATAAGAAAAGTAAAGAAGAAAAACCCTTGAGAACTCCCTCTTCTCCTCCAAGATATTTTCCAGCTAAAAAGCCCCCTTCTAAACCTAATACAACTCCTTTTATAGCCTCCTTTCAGC
>CANYCX010252769.1:0-13627 GCA_948193385.1 Breynia disticha f. nivosa
TTGCTTAATTGTTTGTTTTGGGTACATTAAATGCTTTAATTTTATGAAATCTGATTTTATAGACTTATTCTATATGGTAAATACATAAATAATTTGGATTTAAACAATAATTTAATTATTGTTTTGATGATGAAAGAAGTCGACCTAAAATGGTTAAGTTGCTTACTGAGTATAAAACTCACGCAATTGTTTGCCTGTAACACTTGGCAGGACATTAGAAGAATATTTTGTTCGAGTTAAGGTGCAGAGCTCAAAATTTTGAAGGTTTATAGGAGAAGAAACTGAGGTGTGGAGGGTTATACTTTGATATAGGGTTTGTATTTGTACATGATAATGTTATATCCTATTTTATGTATTTTGGCATGGTTATAATTGAAAATGGATTCATTAGGAGTCATGTTTCTATTATAACCTAGAGATTTTGTAAAAGAAAAATATTAATTTGATATATGTATATATATGTTGTGAAATAAGTTTGAGTAATTGAAACCTTCCCTTAGTGAATTGTATTATTATTTTTCCTTATTTCAAATTAAACTTTGATTTTTGGGTTTAAGTATTGTCTGTAGGAGGGAAGTTATACACAGATAATATTTAAATTCGGGAGTCACATGAATAATCTGGAAAATTAACCTAATCATTATCAGGTTATAAAATAGAAAATCACAGTTGCGGGCTTAGAGAATAGTAAATAATTTAATAAACAGCTATATTCATTTCAATAATATTATCTCAAATCCAGAATTGTAATTCTATCATCCTATTTGCAAATTATCATTTATCTAGTTTGTAATCATATATTTTTGAAATAATAACTCTATAAGCAAGTAATATAAACAACATAACTGTATCCTGTATAATTTTCGTCTCCCTTCCATCTCTCTTCTGTCTCCCTTCCGTCTTCAATGATAATTCTCTACTTTATTCTATGTTCAATTCAATATATAATACTTGATTTCTGTATCCCTTTCTCTTTTTCACTCTTCCCTGAGCCTCTCTCAATCTTCCTTTAGGTTTTTCTCTGTTTCTGTAACTGTTTAGAGTCAAAATGAAGCCTATATATGTTTTATGGTCAACACGACCGTGCTGTTCCAGCATACCCTGTGCCATTGCTTTATTGCCCATATGTCGCTCAATTTTTCAATGTTTCGGGACAATCAGCACTTCGGCATGCCTCGTGCCAACCTTAGCACGACCGTGCCCATCATTTTGAGCACATCCGTGTTAATTTTTGAGCGTGATCGTGTTGTTTTCTAATCAGCACGCCCTTAGCACGACCCCGTGTTATAAGCACGATCTGAGGTGTGTTTAGTCGTTTCCTTGCCGATTTCATGTCCAAACTTCATTCTTTCAAATCCTGGACTCATATAACTCTTAACTCATTTATAATATGCCTATTGAACTTATATTTTACCTCTTTTCTTTATTAATTTCATTAATTATCCTAATCATATCTTAGTTCACTTAATGATAAGGTTTTAAGGTGTGAATGTTGCAAATCTTCTCACATTAAATAATTTCATGGTCAAAATTCACTTTCGTTCTTTGTCATAACTATATATCTCTATTCTCTTGTTTTCTCTTTCTATATGCAAATGGAATTACTTCTTATATATAAAATGTACCTGTGAATAGCTGTGGATAATTGTGTGTCATCCTATCCTCAATCCTCATGTTGCTTCTTCTAGATTATGATGTTTTCAGAGAACTTTAACCATTGGAACCTATTTGGTTTTTAGCTGTTTCATTCTATAATCCAAAATATATACAGTTTCTTCTGTATGGGTTAATTTTTCTGAAATCTATACTTTTGATTTAGGTATAACATGGGTAGGATCAAATCTATATCTCCTTAGCACACTCATATGTAAAATAACGTGAATCTGTGCTAACACTGCAGGTAGAGCAAGTCTGTAGGCTAAAGGACCAATTCGCTTTATAATCTTATATGGTCCAACATATCTGGGACTTAACTTTCCTTTATTCCCAAATCTCATTTAACTTTCCTTTATTCCCAAATCTCATTGCACCTTTCCAGGGCAAAACTTTCAAACATACCTTGTCTCCATCTTCATATTCCATTTATCTTCTATGCTGATCATAATAACTCTTATGTCTATCCTGGGTAGCTTTCAACTTACTCTTGATCAGCTTAACTTTTTCAACTGTTTCTTGAACTAATTCAGGTCTTTCAAATATTTTTGCCCCTTCTCTTTCCCAATATATAAGACTTCTACATTTTCATCCATATAGATCTTCATACGGTGCCATACCAATGGTACTATAATAAATTCCATTAATCGTATGTACCGATCCCAAGAACCCTAAAACTCCAAAAGACAAGATCTCAACATCTCCTCAAGTGTCTATATTATGATGCTCAAAATTCAAAATTGATTCTTTTTTATTTTTAAGCTCTTGGTCATTTTTCTAGCCATTTTTTCTGTTAAAATCTCAAATTAAACAAATAGTAAAAATGTATGCCAATTCTAGTCACCAAAACCTGGAACACATTTTCAAATATCATTTGAAGAGAATGTATGGAAATAAAACCATTACTATATGCAATATACCAAAAATAAATGTGTCCTGGGAAAGCACTACACGGCGGGTTCCAAACTAATGTAAGATTAAACTTTTACAAAATACAATTTATCAAAAATCCAAAAGTGTGGATGAGATCCCTAACCTCGCAGCGAATGTCCCCAACAGTGTCCAAAAATAGCGTAAAGAGTGTGTATGATCTGCACGGCAGCCTCCTCGTCTATAATATACAAACAAAATCACGGAAAACGTGAGTATAGAAACTTAGTAAGTGCATGTCCCATTAGTCACTTACCTATCCATATAAAGTCTAATACACTCGTTTATTCATCCTCCCTTTTATCTCTCTTATTACGTTGCACTCTCTATATTTCTAAGGTTCCACTCTTTCTTAGGTTCAGGGTTCGATATTAGAATTCCTTGATTCATATGGTCGATGGTGTTGTTTGATCCACATAGGTTATTTTTTAAGTCCTTACCTATGTTTAATTCATGTACACACTCTATAATGTTTTAAGGCATGGTTTTCTAGGTGGAATTACCCTCTGAACCACATTAACATATGTTTAATCTGTGGGGAACGTATGTTATTCTTGGGAGCCAAGAATAACGTATGCTTCTAAATAACGTACGTTATTTAATATAACATAGGCTAATCCCACCTTAAACATACGTTAACCTGTACCAGAGCCTACATACTGCATACTCTGATTTATACCAACACTTAGCCAAATCTCCTTCACTAACAACCAACTCATACATTTAACGTCTCATAAAACCTACATCCTTATACATCTATTAACACATAATGTAAGATACATTAAACATCATGCAAGTCTCATAAAAAATCACCATTTATCCCTAATTCATAATTCACTCAATAACTAGCATCATTCAATATCAAAACCACACTCTCACACTCCATTACATAAAACTTGTTTCCTCACTGTCACAATATCGTATCACTCAAATTATCACACAATTATACATGAACACCATTCAAACACAACCCGCATTCCACATTTACAAACCCAAGACGCATATCATGCATAACCATAGTACACACAACTCTCATTCATCATTTGTAACGAAACACGAATATGGCCAAATGTGTATGCAGTATGTTTATGACATACTTCCTTCATTCTTTCTCACTAATATGCATTCTCTCATCTAGAGGATCCTCTCTCTCTTTTTCCCTTGGTTGCTCAATCGGTGTCCATACGCTTAGAATCCTTTAGTCTCTATGACACTTTTTTAGAAATCCATCAGTCTCATATGATGCTCTCTAATCCCTAACATATGTGCTTAGAAATCCATCAGTCTTATATTTCTAGCTCTATTCAAGTTCTCCAACCAAGGGTAGCCCACACCTTTCTCTCTAGTTACTAAATCATCATTTGTGCAACCTCTCAATCTAATAATCTTATTTCACTCTATCATGAAAAACCATGTCACATGCATCAAACACATGAATGCAAATATATCTATACATTTTTTCATAATCACTTGTTCACATTATCAAGCATACCATTTTCCCACATCTTTCCATATTCATTTATTCACATTGTCAAGCATACCATATCCATACTAAAGTATAGAAAAGTATACCCATTCCTTGTAACCACACTAAACACATCAACAAAACACATTTGCACATAAAAGACATACTAGGCAAGACATGATCATTCCTTCACTTATAAACAGACACATACACACATTATACCACAATGCCTAATATAGTTAACCATTCAATTGAACACTTAAGCCAAACATAGTTAACCATACAAGAGACTAAATATGGATAAGTAAATGACAGGCTATCCACTTATCTCCAAGCCTAGGCGAGTCCGTCCAAAGGCCGCTCTGGCTCCTCTGCGGCATGGGCTCATACACATTTATTCACAATTGTTCGAAAAGTTAACTTTTAATCAAACCCTCTCACCTCCTAACCATAAACCCTAATCCCCTTTTTCACTCTCCTTTATTTTCTTCTCTCCTCCTCACAAGTAATTTCGTTCTAACTTTACTAATTTACGTCTTTTCACTTTGATTAACCTCAAGGATTTGGAATCTTACCTTAATCGGATGATTCCCCTTTTCCCTAGATGAACACGAGATCTGGTGAGGGACATATATTTGGTGGAAAATTGATGGAAATTAGGGCAAATTTATGAGGGAATCGCCTTTAGAGAAGGCTAGGAAATGGCTTAGGGTTTTGGGAGAGTATAGTTGAGTGTTTGGGATGTTTATGGTTCATTTATGGCTGTTTTCTGCGTTTTAATGACTTGTATATGGTGCCGATGACGTAGGTTTATGAAAAATAACGTAGGTTTAGCAACATACGTTATTCTAGGAATCAGACCCAGAATAAAGTACTTTATTCCATATGCTAAGGTACGCTATTCATGTCTATCCATGAATAACGTACGTTAGTCAACAAGTAACGTACATTAATTCATTTCAGCAGCAAGTTTTCGACGTTTTTTACTTCCAAATCATTTTATCTTGATTCCTCCTTAACCCCGAGCCCTCCTAACATGGTTTGGACGAAATTATACTTATTTTGGAAATTAAATTTAAGTGTGTTACAAATCTTCCCTCCTTATAAAAATTTTGTTCTCAAAATTATATGGTTCCCTAACTACTACTCTCTTTCTCCCAACTAACAGTTAATAGAATTGACGGAATAAGACATACCTCTTTCCTCCTTCTGTTGTTCTGGGAACAAGTATGTATATCGTGTTCTCATGTCCCGCTCAACTTCCCATGTAACTTACTTCACCTTCACCATTGGAATCTCGTGATTCCTCAGCCGAAGCACCTGTCTATCAAGTATCTCCATTGGATCCTCCTTTTAAGACAAATCATCTGCATCTTTAACTTTGGTTCAGGGATCACATGATTGGGATTGGACCAGCATAGTATCAATATTGAGACGTGAAAAACATCATGTAACCTTCCCAACTCAGCAGGTAGCCTTAATCGGTAGGCTAAAGGCCTTATCCCTTTCGTGATCTCATAAGGTCCAATATACCTTGGGCTAAGCTTCCTGATACTCCTAAAACACACAACTCATCTCCATGGGGACACCCGTAGAAACACTTTCTCGCCCACTTCATAGGTTATCTCCCGATGTTGCCTATCATAATAGCTCTTCTGCCGATCCTATGCCACTTTCATACAACTCTTCACCACCTCTAACTCCTCAGCCCTGATAGCTGTCTCAAGTAACATCTCATATGTCAGAGGTTTCATCGCAATCCTGTCCTGAATAGCATATCTTAGAACCTGCTCAAATCTGTCTCTCCTCTTCCTGTCTGTATTAATATCCTCTGGATCATAACGAGACAACCTGGTAAACTCTGCCTCGTACTCAACAACAGTCATCTCCTTTTCTTTCAACTCTAGAAATTCTATCTTCTTCTTTGTCTGATAACATGGAGGAGTGTATTTATCAACAAATCTCCTCAGAAAATCATGCCAAGTCAACACTAAAGGATCTCTCTGACTATCTGGACTCGACTCACACTAATCGAAGGCTATTTTC
Organism: Breynia disticha f. nivosa; assembly: GCA_948193385.1. Taxonomy (NCBI): domain Eukaryota; kingdom Viridiplantae; phylum Streptophyta; class Magnoliopsida; order Malpighiales; family Phyllanthaceae; genus Breynia; species Breynia disticha. Next base: position 6,095 of record CANYCX010252769.1, read on the forward strand.
TCAAAAGGAGAAGTAGTGTACATCAATTTCTATTCTGGAATACATCCCATATTCGTCATAATCTTCTCTATATGCCTGAGCCAATCATCAGCCTCAACTGGATCAGTAGTACCCTCAAATGTCTTGGCTCCCTGTTTTCTTACCTCTGTAAAATTCTTATCAATGTTCAGGTTTGTCTGACTCCCTAAACCTCTACCCTGATCCTTCATCATATTTTGCATCATCTCCCAAAACAAAGCATACATAAGAACATATGGGGGTATAGGAATTGTAGGTTGTGCAGGCTACTTTGGAGATACTAGGGCTGAACCTTGTCCCTCGACTGAATCTCTGGACTCTACAATGTGATTAGGTGATACGTCATCTATCGTCTCCATCTTTTATAAAAATTAGAAGTTTAAAAATAATTTCATATTTCCAAATCACACAGAAATTGAAAATCATTGGCACATTCCGTAGAGAATTTAATCCCTGCTCTGATACCACTAAATGTGAAGCTCATTTTCAAAATCCTATTTTCCTGATAATCAATATAATTTAAGAAATGATATGAAATCATATCTAAAAAATAGAATAGAGGAGAGAGGAAATATATATACACTCTCTTTATGCAAAACTTGGCCCAACTTGTTTTCATTTCAAATATCAAACACAAGCAGAAGCAAATAGTTTGAAAAACATTCAAATTCAAATCATGCGTTTATATACAGTAATGTACAATGTGTACAAAATAAAATATAAAAAATGAACTCTAAAGCTCGACCTCTGACATAAGCTCTGAAAATGCTAATCACCTCTGTCATCCAGCTACAGCAGCTACCTACTATCTGCGCAATCATTTAAACAATAAATGGGGGTGAGTATAAATTATACTTAGTAAGTATTCTTAGCTTCATTTAAAGTAAATGATGTGTAGGGGAAAAATACAAATCAGCATAAAGGCGTGACTAACTGTGTTCTCCCTATGACATTCGATTATTCTAGTGCAACAATCAAACAGATATAAAACAAGACATAGCTCAACAATCCACATAGGATTATTATCAGAATCATAAGTTCACACAGAACGTTCATATCGCACACAACAATATCAGGATAATATAAATCAACATCCATATAGGATAACATACAACAATCACAAACCACACAGGTTATATCTCTCATAGACATCGATAATCCACACAGTAACATATTTACGTAAGCACACAGTAAGTCAGATCATATAAATCTCATAGCATTATATAGATGCAAATGTATGCAATGCAATGTCAATCCTAATGCAAATCCACACAGGATGACTGTAACATTCTCATCTCGAATCACTTAATTAATCTTTTAATTAATATTTTTAAGAAAAATAAAATGTTTTACAATAAAAATGATGAAAATAAATGGTTAGAAACAAAGATATGAAAGGGTGACAAATGGGTGATAAAAGGGTGACGTTAAATAGCCAAAAGAAAGGACAAACCTCCAGAACAACCAAGAACACGTGGTGGAGTCATAAAAAAGCATGGTTAGCATGACCACCCGTACTTCCATGCCCACCACGTGTACTCATTCAATTCTAGCAAAACAAATATATGTTCAGATGCTTCCCGATTTTCTTAGAACTCTCAAAACCACCAAAATTGATCCAGAGAAAGAGGAGAGTGAGAGAGCTAGAGAAAGAGAGATATTGAGTGAGGGATAGTTTGAATTAAGCAGGAAAAGTGATTCGAGATATCGAATCAATCATATTTTCGAGTAGGGAACCCAGTGGTATAAGCAAAATAGGTAAAACTCAGGGTTTTTGTTAGTTTTTACGAGTTTTACTATAATTGTTTCTAGTTGATTCTTTCTAGAATTAGTGATTATTGATAGAAATGAGTTTGAAATTAAGTTAGAAAAACAATATATCAAGTTATTATTGATTTGAGTAACGATAGGAAAAAAAGTGTTAGGGTTCCGGCTAGGGTGAGTATATCTCATTATCCGGTTAAATTAAAATGAATTGTTATATATGTATCTGCGAACGAATTATGAATGATTTTGCGTATATGGTTTAATTATTTATGAATGACGATAAGTGAGTACAATTGTGCTATCCATGTACCTATTCGAAAATGAAAATGAAATGAAAAGGAAAGTGAAACGAGATGACGATAAATGTGCGTACTTACATGGTTACGACATGTGATATATGAAATGAAAAGGGAATCGTAGAAATGATTCAAATGAAACAGGTACGCAAAGTGAAAAAGGCATACTAAAAAGGTAAGTGATGTAACGCCCTAAAAAATTTTTAATTCTGTGTTATATTATGTTGGGATAAGTTCGAAGTATGTTGGTTTAGAGTTATGCATGTTCGGAATCTAAAGAAGTCAAAAAATGCCAAGTATTGTAGTATGTAGCAAAATAACGTATGTTATCTTGCAGATAAACATACGTTATTCAAATTAACGTATGGCATACCTAGAGAATAACATACATTATTCTTCCTACACAGAACAATTTATGGGTTTTATTAATTTATGCCAACTTGGAAAAATAAACATATGTTAACGGGCCCCTGTACATGTCATTAAATGGCCGAGACACCTTAAAACTATGCCATAACTCATCCTTACCTACCAAAACACTCTCCAAACTTCCTCTCAATCATTTCTTGCCATTCCAAACACAAAACTTATCCTAGAACAACACATTTCCACCAGATTAACAACATTTTCAGCCTCAAATCAAACCTTCCTCTCTCTAGGTTTCAAAGAAACGGGAATCAAGGTAAACCTCAAATCCTGAGCAAAAATGTGTTGTAAAATAGGTACATTTGGTAGGGTTTTGTTAGGTTTTTAATATAGAACATAATTTTATAAGTCATTGACCCTAAAACATCTGTTTTTGTGCGATGTAAGAGATTAGGATTTTTGGGAGTTTTGGGGACTTTGGATAGAAATCTAATAAGGAGGTTGAAATAACCTACATTATGTGCTAAATGTTTGAAAATGTGATTGTATTTGTGTAGGGAATGATTTTTGGAACCTGACTCGGGAATCGAGCGATGGATTGGACCTCGGAGCCCGAGGTAAGTGCTTTTATGCCACTTGTTATGTTTGAATTGTTAATGGTAAATTCTTATATGAATGATGTTCTAAATGAAAAATGAAAATGAATTGAGGTTTGATAAGTATGTCAGTGCATGTTATGTGAGCGAGATGCTTACTAATGAAATTGTTTTCACTTGTATGGTGGCTTGTGATGATCGTTATTGGTGGTACGGTTATGTTGTTGCAAAATGGGTTCTTAGGAACCAAAAATGTGGTTATTGATGGTTTGCTTGGAATATGTTATGTGTATGGAATGTCTAATGTAAAATGTGGAACATGGATATATAAAGCAAAGTTGATTTGCATTGTGATTCATGTTTGATGCTCATTGTGGATTTGTGTCGCTAAGGCCTTGGGAATGATTCTTGTCATTCATTACATGTTGCATGGCATCTTATGACATTTCGCATGAGATATGAATTGAGGGATAAGTTGCCCATATGTGCACAAAAGATGAGTTGAGTCTCTCTTTTTATAAAATTATGGATGGGTGTCCAATTTGTGCAAAGAGATTGAGTGGAGTCTCTCTCTTAAATTGAGAGGTAAGTTGCCCAATGTAGCGGGGATTGAGTGGAGTCTCTCCCTTATAAAGTTAAGGCTCTGGAGTGATGCATTGTGTGATTGCATTAGCACTTTCATCATGCATCCATTCATGTGCTTATGGTTGATGTTGTTTGAGAACTTAGAATGTTAATGACATCGTTGATTATATACATATATGTGTTATATAATTTAAATGATGTGAATTGCAAATATGAAATGGAATGGTTTAAAATGTGGCAAGAATGGTAGGATATGTTGGTGATGTGAACATGTGAAAGAATGGAAATTGAGGATGTGTTATGTTAAAGTAATGTGCTATGGAATGATGATGGTGAATGTTATGGATTTTTCATGATTGGGATTGATTCATGTTGTAATGTGTTAAGTACATGTTTAAATGACTAAGTATGATGAATGGTATGTATATTTGATTTGTATGGTTGCCCTGTGAGTTGTTTGGTATGCCTAAGATAAAATGTTAAGTTTATGTATGCAGAAACTTAGGAAAAATTTGGGCAGAATGTACTGGAGGAAATAACATTTTTTTATTTTGGGAATAAACATACGTTACCGTAGTTTGGTATATGTTATTTTGGTCTTGGTATACGTTATTCAACTTGGAAATAGGGCATAAAATAACATACGTTATTTTGGTCTTGGTATACGTTATTCAACCTGGAAACCTTAAATTTGACCGAATAACATCCGAATGGATATCTAAAGTATCCTAATGATCTGAGATGGTTTCATTATGGAGGATAGACCGGATGGCTGAGGACTCCCCTACATCCCAGCATGTAGTGACACTGAAGGACTGCCTTACTGAGTATCTAAAAATACTCACCTTTGTTTTGCTGGATTCTGTGCAGATCGACAGTAGCGATGCTGGGACTTACTTTTGGCAGAGCTCGAGCGTGTGATACGTGGAGGATAGTTTGGCTCCTAGCAGATTTTGGATACTACATACTTTTGCATTTTGTACAGCCATACGCACATCAATATAGGCTTTTAACACTTGCATTTCTTTTCAACCAAAACCATTGCTTTCGTATACTTAACATTATTTTGTATTTGGATTGGTTTAATGTAATGCATGTGCTACTTTTTATATTTATCTTTGTTTATCCATTCTCTTATTGATTGAGTTGATATTTAAAAAGGAAAAAAAAAGTGGTGTGAAAATTGTATTTATTCGAAAATGGATTTAAGCAAAATGGGGTTCACATTTAGTGTTATCAGAGCAGAGATTAGATTCCTTGCGTACTATACCAGAAAAATTGTTTTCATTGCATCATTTTTCATGAAACTAAAAGTTTTCAAATTGTGATTTGGATAGGATGGAGCCTGTAGAGGATGTATCACATTACGCTACTGCCGAGTCCTAGGAGTCCGTGCAGGGACAAGGACCAGTCCCCAGACACGAAGCACCACCTGCACCAGGGGGAGCACCTTTTGAACCCGGTGCTATCCCTTTTTATCTTGCACATGCCCGTTCTATTACACGATGATGCTACAACTGCTAGGCCAGCAAAGAGGCCAGTAAGGCAATGGCCAGCTGAGGGCGCAACCGGGAGGACAACATAGATAGGGCTTTGATATCGACAGGAACATTTTCGAGGTGAGCAAGCAAGATGCCAGATCAGTTGAGGGGAACACTGACACCATAGAGGTCGAGGATTGGCTTCGACAGACGGAGCAGTTCCTTACTAAGTGTAGGTTCACACCTGAGCAGAAATTGAGGTATCCTACCTCGTTGTTGGAGAAAGATGTTTGGTATTGGTGGGAGGCAGTCCCCGGGAGCCAAAATGACCAACTTACACTCACCTAGGCAGACTTTCAGAGAGAGTTTGCAAAGAAGTATACTCCTGAGCACTACCGAAGTAAGAATAAGTTAGAGTTCTTAGAGCTGAAGTAGAAGGATATGATGGTAGCAGAGTATGAGGCACAGTTTACCAGACTCTCCAGGTATGCGCCGGAGGATGTGGCCACCAATGTCCAGAGGAGGGATAGGTTTGAGAGAGGGTTGCAATTTAACATCCTCACCCGGATTACGATGAAGGCCCCCACTTACCAGTTACAACACTACTAGAGGGCACCAAAGGACAGATTTCAGGTCTTCCAGGATTACCAGTGGAGGTGGTAGCCGACAGAGAGTGGGATCTAGGAGTATAGGTAGCCACATCTTTAGACCTCCTACTCCTAGACCATAGAGTACTGGAGGTTATGCTGGGGAGACACTCGTCAGCTATGTTATTGCTGTCATCAGCCGGGCCATATGGTTAAGCGTTGTTTGTAGAAGATCTGAGATTAGGATAGAGCGACACCAGGGTAAAGTAGTGTCACGGATAGCAGGGGAGCCCCAACTACCAGTGCAGGCAGAGGTAGAGGGGGTAGGACTTCAAACGCTACTGCAAAAGGCAGAGGAGCTTCTCAGACTGCAGCTGCATCTCAGGCACGTGTCTATGCTATGACACGTGATGAGGCGACAGCCTACCTAGACGTGATCACCAGTACGATTTCCATATTCACACTTGATACTTTGGCATTGATAGACCCTGGGTCAACTTGTTCATTTGTTGGTGAATCAGTCATAGAGCAGTTGGGGAGTAGTGTAGAGTCATTGGGTTATGTTTTAGTCGTATCTATGCCAGCCAGAGGTATCGTCATGGTAGATAAGGTGTTGAGAAACTACGAGCTGAGGATTGGTGAGCTGACTTACGTAGCGGACCTTACTGTATTGAGGATGAAGGACTTCAGTGTGATTTTGTGTATGGACTGGTTGTCCAAAAATAAAGTCGTAGTGGATTGCTACACGAAGGAGGTAGTGGTTTCTACAGCGATGGCTGCAAGGTTGATCAGGGACGGATGTGAGGCCTATCTGACTTGCGTGATAGATTTGGGGCAGAACAAGTTGAGAGTTAGTGATGTGCCGATAGTGAGGGGGTATCCAGAGGTATTCTCAAACGAGTTGCTGGGTTTACCGCCGTAGCGAGTGGTAGATTTTGAGATTGAGACGGTGCTTGGAGCAGCACCTGTCTCGATAGCTTCATGTCGGATGGTAGTAGTAGAGTTATAGGAATTAAAGAAGCAGGTAGAAGAGCTTCTAGATAAGGGTTTTATACAACCGAGTGTGTCACCCTAGGGTGCACCGAGGTTATTTGTCAAAAAGAAAGATGGGAGCATGCGGTTCTGTATCGACAACCGACAGCTGAATAAACTGACAGTGAAGAACATCTATCCATTGCCAAGGATTGACGATTTGATCGATCAGTTTAGGGGAGCTACGTGTAACATTCCGAAAATTTTCCGTCTAAAATAATCGATAATAGATGATTAATGTTAATAAATAATAGTTAAAAATTAATAAATAAGAATTATGAAAGGTTGATATGGAAAAAGAATTGAAAAATGAAATAATTAAATGATTAAAATTTTATTTCCGGAATTTTAGCAAGAACGCGGTGTCGGCACAAAAGTACGCGGTGTCGTAGCGACAACGCCTAGTCGGCGACCACCCCGCGTACTTTGTTAAATACCAGAAAAAAATAAAGGGGGACATAATTATACTCATTTCAGTATAATTAAACCTAAAGTAGATCTAGATCTATCTTTATAAACACATTCCAGCAGAAAAATGAAAGAGAAATACATTTGGATCTGAGGGTTAGCTGCTGGAGAAATCTGGAAATTTTGTTGGAGGAAATTTGGTGGAAAAATTGTTGGAAATTGGACATTCAAAGGAGGTAAGGTTTACTTATGGTTGATTTATGGTTTATATTGATGTTTTGATGAAGTTTGAGGATCAAATTAATTCTGAAATGTTGAGGAAATGTTGCTGGAAAATATGATATATATATTGAGTGAATATTTTGGATAATTGAGTGGTGGAAGTGTCATAAGTAAA
>CANYCX010252817.1:0-10564 GCA_948193385.1 Breynia disticha f. nivosa
TTTTGGTGTGAATAATTTCTGCTGGGAATGGACTTAAAATAGTAGGATTAGATCTACTTTTCCATAAAGCTCAAAAGTATGTCTTCATTTATTTTTTTCTGTCAGATACCAAAGTACGCGGGATCGCGCACAAGTACGCGGCGTCGGAACGAATCCGCGTTCTATGGCTCCACTCCGCGTACTGCCATATTCCGAAAAATAAATTTTTAATTATTTATAAATTTTATTTATCTAATCCATTTCCCAATCAACCTTATATCAACCATACATAATTCTTATTTATAAATTTTTAATTATCAATTTAAACGTCATTTATTGACGGAAAAATTTTCAGAATGTTACAAAATAAATAATGAAGATTCAGTTACACAGATTTTCTCTCTCTCTTCAAATCCCTATTTTCTCTCATCTCACTCCTCTATTCTCTCTTCTAATACATATTTTCTCTCATCTCATTAATCTTCTCTTTTCTAATCTATCTTTTTCTCTCTTCTAAGTTGTCTCACTTTTTTTTTAATTTGACAGATTTTATCTTTTTATTCTTCTCTTTTCTATATTCTTTCTTTTATTTTATCTATCTTTCAACTTAATTTATTCAGTTAAGTTCAAAAAAGTTCAAATAAATTCAGGAGTTTAAAATAAGTCAATGTTATTTTTCGTTCCTATTTGTTTTAAACCATTTATTAAAAATCATTCAATTTAGTTCATATTAGTTCAATAATATTAATTTGTCATAAAAGTTCATATAAACATGGAAATGTTATTTTTAAAAATCATTCAAAATAGTTTAATTTAGTTTATATATGATCAATTATGTTTCGAAACACATTCAACTATTTTGAACTAATTTGGTCGTGTTTATATTATTTTCAATCATATTAAAACTTTTTTAATCGTTTCAAAAAAGTGCAAAAAAGTACAAAATCATTCAAAAGAGTACAAAATAGTTAAAAAAAAGGGACAAAAGTTCAACTGGTTCAGGATAGATCAGAAAAGTTCAAATATTTTAACAATGTTCAAATGGTAAAGCCAGATATTATAAATATATTTTATAAATATATTTTAGTTAACTATTAATTATTTAAGTCAACTATATTAATTTTTTTTATCAAATGGATCGGTGATCAAACAAAAGAATTACAGTCCAAATCAAATGTAGGACTACCTTTACGACACAATAAGAACCCCAAATGTTATCCCCAATAATTCGGTCAATTTACATATTTACCATTTTCTAAGTGTCATCTTTCCATTTATGCCATCTTTGAAAACATTTCCCTATAATGCCACTTGATATGGTTGTATTTCCACTAATACCAGAATATAAAAAAATATATATTATAGCTGAGGTGGTAAAATAGGGATAAGTTTAGCTGAGGTGTTCAAATAGGGACAAGTATGGTAAAATAGGGATAAGAATAATTAAGGTGGTAAAATAGGAAAGTCAGCTATTTTAAAGTGTCAAATATGTACTTTGTTCCAATAATTCTGCACATGGACAAATGAACAGTATGCTAGCACATTTTGAGTTAATTGAGTCGCCTTTCTTTTCCCTTCCTATTTGTGATTGCACAAATCTACCTATCATTTTTCTTTTTCTTTCAACTTTCGACTACTCCCTCTGCTCCTCTACACTCCACAACCTCCTCCTCTACCATGACTTCCATTGGACTTTGAACTTGGTGGTGCCCCCACCATCCTCTCTGAACCTGGTGAGGCCCCCACCAAACTGAGACACCTCCATAATACAGACTATTGGAACCTCAATAACAAGGAGTTTTGCCAATACCGGTAAGGGCCATTTAAGTTCATCCCTGTGACTCGATATAAGATCAATAAAATAAAAAAAGGAGTAAAGGCCATAAAGCAGTTGATATAATAAGCTATTTTTTTAACAATCACACTAGCATAGCAATATACTCTATAATTACAATAATCTGGCATGGAAATGTAAAGAAGAAGATGGAAGAAAACTTCTGATTTTATTAGCTCTCGTACATGAGAGAGAAGAAATTGATAAAATGAATACAGAAAATACAAGTCACGTGTGGCATCAGATGTATAGCTCCACGTCATCCACTCAAACCATTTCATGAGGTTTGCGTGGAGTAGTGACCACCAATCATCATGTGTCATGTAAGATAGTTGACAAGTCAACTCTCAAACACAAAAATCAGCAACCAGTCTACAACCCCTCCTCAAGTTGCACCTGGTAAAGGTCTAACTTGAAAAGGATGTGATGGAAAGCAGAAATAGGTAAACACTTAGTGAAAATGTCAGCCAAATTGGCAGATGAATAAAAATAAGACGGTCGAATAAAACCAGAAACAAAATGTTACCATAGGAAATGACAATCGATCTCAATATGCTTTGTACGCTCATGGAAGACAGGGTTCCCAACAATATGGATGGCAGCTTGACTGTCACACCAGAGCGTAACTGGGAGAGTAACTCGCACCTACAAAGCATGTAACAGGTAAGATAACCAGAGGGTCTTACAAATAATCATGCCCATACTACAACACTCGGCCTCCGCAGAGGATCTAGCCACCGTGTTTCTTGCACTTGTAAGAAATCATATTAGAGCCAAGAAACATGCAATAGCGTGAAACAGACTGACAAGAGTCTTGACATTTTTCCCATTCTACATCAGAGTAATGTTAGAGTTGAATCAAAGGTAGAAGAGTAAAATAACTTATGATGCAAAGTCCCCTTCAAATACTGAAGAATATGGATCACACCATCCCAATGAGGAGTCCTTAGAGAACCCACAAATTGGCTAAGCGTATTCACACAATAGCTAATATTAGTCGAGTAAAATTGAGGTACAGTAATTTACCCACCAATCCCTGATATCATTCAGGGTCAGAATAAGGTTCACCATCAAAGGAATTGAAAATCATATCAGGAGCTAAGGGCACATTCAAAGGCTTGTAACCAGTCAGACCTATATCCATGAGAAGATCCAGAATATATTTACCATGTGATAAGTAAGTACCAGCAGCAGTGCGAGATACCTCAACACCTAAAAAACAGTGCATAAAACCTAAATCTTTGATGGTAAAGAGAGAATACAAATAACCCTTAAGAGTAGTGATGAGAGAAAGAGAACTCCCTATGATCAAAACATCATCAGTAAACACCACCACAGCCAAGAAATCTGCACCTGCATTCTTAAGGAACAGGCAATGATCATGAGCACATTGAATAAAACCATAAGCCAGTAATTATTTTTTAAATTCATGATTCCACTCCCGAGAGGCTTGTTTAAGCCCATATAAGAATTTTAGCAACTTGTAAACCTGACCAGGCTGAGCTTTGGTATACCCAGGGGGAATGCGCATATAAATCTCCTCAGCCAAATACCCATGCAAAAAGGCATTGTTAATGTTAACCTGATGTAATTCCTACCATTGACAGTGGCCCAATGGATGAGTAACCGAATGGTGGTCAACTTAGTAACTAGAGAGAAAGAATCATAATAGTCAATCTCAGGCTGCTAAGTAAAATCCTGAGCAACCAAACAAGATTTATAGTTCAGAATACTCCCATTATGATTATACTTGACCTTATATTTCTATGCACAACATTCTTTCCACGAGGGAGTGAAACCAAAGACCTTGTATTATTTTTATCCAAAGTAGATAATTCCTCATTCATAAATTCCACCCACACAGTATCCTTACAAGTCTGTTTATATGTACTTGGACATTGAGAGATAAAAGAAGATTCAAAAAGATAAAGTTGTTCAATGGCAGGAAGTACCACTGAATCAGAGGCAAAAGAAGGAAAAGTATATTGACTGGAGATAGTTCTAGAAGAAGGAATGGAGGAGACAAAAGGTTGTGCCACACACTAAACATAATCTTAAATCCAAGCCAAAATGTGTCGCACACGAGAACTATGTCGAGGGGCAGTGGAAAAGAGAGATGGACTATTATGTGCAGAATCAATAGAGCAAGTAGGAATAGCAGTTGCATCAGTGTGAGGGAAATCATCATGTGCAAGAAGACTAGAGGGAGGAGGTACATCAGAGATAAATTCATCATTTGACAAAAGGAAAGCATCAAATATAGGATCATCATCTGATAGAGGAGAGTGTGTGGCTACACTTTCACAGCAAATAAGGACATAAGTGCAGAAGGTTTAGGAGTAGTACAAGGGACAGAGGTATGAAAAGGGAATACTGTTTCATAAAATCTCACATCTCTAGAACTAAACACTCTGGTCAAGATCATAAAGTTTGTAGGATTTTTCTCCTACAACATACCCCAAAAAGATGGTTTTAAAAGCTTTTAGGGAAAATTTGTTGAGATGGGGTTTAGTTATTATGGAATAAGCTAAGTGTCTAAACACTCTTATCCTTGTTAAATCAGGTCTACAAAGATGTAGAAGCTCATAAGGTGATTTTTAGTCAAGTATGTGAGAGGGTAAGCAGTTGATGATATAGGTGTCCATAAGGATGTTATCCCCCTAGAATTTTTTCAGAAGGTTAGACTGGAACATCAATGCCCTGGCTACACTTAACAGGTGTCTATGTTTACATTCAACTATACCATTTTGTTGTGCTGTATAAACACAGGTTCGTTGGTGTAAAATGCTTAAATATGCACATAGCTCTCTCATTGAAGTGCTAATGAATTCAGTCCCATTATCAGTATAGATGGATTGTGTTTGTATTTGAACTGAATAGGAATCAAAACAAAGAGGGTTTTAAGTGTAGCCAAGACTTCATGTTTATACCTCAACAGGAAGGTCCATAAGGAACTAGTGTTATCATCGACAACTGTTAAAATATATTGTGTTCCAGAGTAGGTTTTGTGGTTATAAGGTCCCCAAAGGTCAATATGTAATATCTGAAAAGGTTTACAACATCGTGTAACACTGACTGGAAAGGACATTCATAACTGTTTAGCTTTAGCACAACTATCACAAGGTGCTGTAGAATAAGAATTCAAAGAAAGGTCAGCATGTTTCAAAACATCATCATTAGGATGAAAAGCATGAATGCCATAAAGCAAAAGTGTCAATTTTATTCATTGTATTATGTACAAAAGTGTGGTCAAATGTAAAAACAGTAGATACAAAGGTGTCACCAGGTGGTCTATTAGGAATGAGGTAATACAAGTTTCCTCTAACACTTCTATAAGCTATTACCATATTAGTCCATAGGTCCTGCACATAACATTTATCTGAAAGAAAAATAGCCTTAAGCTTATTGTGTATGGTGAATTATAAAACAGAATTTAGGTTGCATTTGAATGCAGGTGTGTAGAGTGTGTTATAGAGGATCAAGTTAGGAAACAATCTAACTGATCCAGAATGAGAGATGGGTGTTACTAACCCATCGGGTTCTGCTAAATCTATAGGTCTGTCTAGTGTTTTAAGGTTAGTGAATAGAGAAATATTGCCACACATGTGGCTAGTGGCTTCAGTATTAATAATCCAAGTAGTATTTACGGTATGTAAAGAGCATGCAGAAGTGTTACCTACAAAATTAGAACTATCAGCATTGACGAAATGAACACTCTACTTAGGGGAAATACCAGCACCAACACAAACAGTGGGCACTAAACAAGGCCCATTTCCTTCAAGGGTCCACATGTACTACGAGATGCCCTGATGAATCAAAGAGGGAATGTCCAATCCACCATATTTTTCACCTACCCGTTCATCACCTGTATCAGCCACAGAAACGGGTGTGTCCATAATATCTGCACCAGCATTATGAACCCAGTTAGAATTCTGAAAATTCTTTTGCTTATCCTTCATCTTATTTTTAAACCACTCCAGTTCTTCATGCAATTTAAACTATATATCCCTATTGTGATTATCCTTCCTACAGTAGTCATAAAATTGAGGTCCCTTATCCTTCTTATCGGTAGCAGAAAAAGAATTTTTTTTCCATCCAGGCAATTGCAAGCCACCATTATTGCTAACATAGAATGCACTCTGCTCAGGGGGAAGACTAAGAAGAGGTATCTACCTGCTTTTCAACTCTTAAGATCATAGGAAAAGCTTTAGAAACATTGGGCAAAGGATCAAGCAACAATATTTGATTTTTAGTAGCATAATATGTTTCATTTAAACCCATTAAGAACAACACTACTTTGTCCCTATTATTAGCCTCTATCATTTGCATATCATCATACAAACACATTTATGACAGTTGCATCGAGGAGGAGGAGCGAGACTCCAAATCATCCCACTTCTCCTTCATTTGTGAGTAATACATGGTCACAATCAAAGTGCCTTGACTAAAATTACTAATTTCTTATTTTAAATTATACAACATAGGACCATGACTCTCCCCAAATTGATCTTTCAAATCATCCCATAGAGCCTTAGCAGACTTTGCCCGTAGAGATGATCCAATCAGATCTTTGGAAATGGTATTAATAATCCATGACCTTATCATTCTATTAACACAAAGCTACATAGAAAACTTATCATCATTCTCTTCAAGTTTAGTAATAGATCCATTAACAAAACCTAATTTCAATTTCACCCCTAGTGCGATTTCAATCGCTACATACCATTGCAGATAATTAGATTCTGTAAGAGTAGTGTTCGTGAGAATCATATCTGGATGATCCGAACTTTGAAGAAAGTACGGATCATCCTCCGCCCTGGTCAATCATTGAGTGTGTCCACCAGAACCACTAACTCCACTGAGCACATCATGATAAGTGTCCATTAGAAGTGTAACTGCCAAAAGAAACAAGATCTGGTCAAAAAACAGTACATCAAAAGAGTTAGGGTTAAGGTTTTACGAAGCCCCAAATTTGGGATTTTGCCGCACAAACTAGTATATGAGGACAAAGTAGGCTCGATAGAGAGGGTTTTAATAGGAAAAGCAATCTATTTGATCAGATTACTCTGATACCATCTAGAATTGCAATAATATGGCATGGAAATGTAAAGAAGAAGATGGAAGAAAACTTTTGATTTTATTAGCTCTCGTATAGGAGAGAGAAGAGACTGATAAAATGAATATAGAAAATACAAGTCACGTGTGGCATCAGATATATAGGTCCACACCATCCACTCAAATCACGTCATGAGGGTTGCGTGGAGTAGAGACCATCAATCATCATGTGCCACGTAAGATAGTTGACAAGTCAACTCTCAAACACAAAATGAGCAACCAGTCCACATATACCTTTAAATTAAACACTATGGACAATTGATTGACTTGTCATCCCAGCCATTGATATTAAATCACCAGCCCATGTGCTCTCAATTTGAGCCATGCATGCATTTACTGTTTTCCTTCGTTGATAGTAATCATGCAATTCTTGATTGTTCAAGATCATCTTGCAAAACTAGACATTTAACTAAAACCATCATGTCAATCAGCAAAGGAATAATGACAATGAAACAATAGAGGATTTTGTAGTATTATGTGAAATAATGCTATTATTTATGCTTGAAATTATATATATATATATATATATTCTAATATTCTCCATGAGACATTACCATAATAGAAAAAGATATGTAATTTCACAAATGGAATAGAGCCAATTATAAGCATGGAAGATTAAACCAAAGGTGGCTGCAACTTAAAATCAAAGAGTAGAATGATATAAAAAAAATAAACCTAAAAAGCTTATTAAACTAACCTCTCAAGTTTTTGTGCAAATGCAATCTATCTATCATTCACCACCTCCTTTTTTTTACAGGTTTCTTGATATGGATTCATGTTGAGTTGAACTCAATCACATATATATGCCTACCAATAATACTAAAGGGTTTTTGTTAATTTAGAACTAAAAACGAATTATGAAAAATTATAAAATCATCCTTTTTTTTTAAATTATTCTCTGTTTGACAAGACATAAATAAGGAATAAAATATTATTGTTAGTCCGATGTTGGTGAATGCATTTTATGTTCATGAGATTTCATGCTTCTGTAACTAATAATTTGGGAAGGTATGTAATTAGAGATATAGGTTGTGTTTAACAAAAAGCAATGTCCTATTTGTTGGAATTACTATTGTGATATGTTCTTCAAAATCAATAGTATTGATATTTTGTGCTATAATAATGGATAGATGGTATATTTCAATTATTGAAGTCGGTATTATGGAAATTGTGGCCACATAGTGCTTGTAATATTTTCATTGATTTTATGAAACTTTTACTATGCGGTTTTAGGCCTCGCTATTTAGGATGGCAAAAAATCTCATACTCTTAGAGGTTCGATATGATCCAACTCGAACAGAACGGATTTTTCAGTGATTGACAGAGAATGGGGCGGGACAAAGGACAATCCGATATTAAAAAAGGGACGGGACGAGGTTGATATTTAGTATACACAACCCGAACTTGCCCCACTATAAAAACTATATAAATATATATAATATAATGTAAAATATATTATGTTTTATTTAGATAATTTATTATAAAAATATAATCTAAGTACACTTTATTTTTAAATTAAATGTTGATTATATTATAAATTATATATTTTAGTCTATAATATTTATTAAAAGAAATATATACTTTATAAATAAAAAACTATATATTTAAAAAAGGAAAGGGATGGTACGGGAACAAGTGTCATATTTTTTAAACTGGGCGAGGATGGATATTGATTTTGTAACTCGATGGATTACAGGACTGTAATGAAAAAAAATATTGCGAAATGAGAATAAAGAGACCATAATTCAACTCTGATCCACCCATTGTCATGCCTACTCTTCTATACTATTTGTTTGGGACAGGTTGCATCCATGGCTTCTCTATATTTATGATACGAGTGTGGCATCTTCTAAAGTCTTAGTATTTTTGTCCAAGAGTTATGAATCAAAGTGAGGAACGATGATGATTGAACTGTGGGTGAAAAGGTTAAGGCGAGCTAAATGCGAGTCAAATTAAACTGAAGTGTATTAACTATTAAGTAAGCATGTGATAAGCAAATGTGTATTAAATTAAGGTGCGTTAAAAAAAATAAAGGTGCAATAAGTAAAGATGCGATAAAAGTAGGTGTGATGAAAGTAAAGATGTTATAAAAGTAAACTGCTTGGAATTTAATGGGTTATACTAATCAAACTCTAAATTATACTTAACAACTTATTGAGAGCGAGTGAAATCAAAGTCATTCCCTACTCTAACACCTTTCATCTCCCTTATAATTTATCGAGTATGCTAAACTATAACTTAAATTAAAGTAAATACAAGAAAAATAAAACAATAATTATAATATAGTGATTTGCGATAATTTTTATGCCTTTATTACCCTTTTATATTACTATTCTTTACGGAAGTTTTGAGATACTGCCTCCATGATTTTTCCATGTTTGAGAAGTTATCACTTTCACTCATTTACCAATTTACAAGCAGTTTAATTATTCTTCAAAATTTATGCCATGTTTTAATTGAATTTTCCCTTTCAATGATGTGGTTCTTCCTTGCAACCGTTTCATAATTCCTTTCATTTGATGAATTTCCACTTTTAAAAAAAATCATGATGAACTCTCACTTGACCTAGGTTTGAACATTCTAGAGCATGTACTTTTAATCTGATGTTCAATCCACCAAGCCTTGTGTTGATCCTAGTCTGGTTCAGCAACCAAGTTATCTTCCAGTTAAATTTGAACATCTTCTTTATTTATTAATCAGTACAATAAATGTTGACATGAACTCAATTCCACTTTATTTTTTTTAATCAAAGTCAAATTCTTCCTCATATATTACTCAAGTCAGCTGTAATAGCTGCAACAATACAATTCAGGGGCAAGAACCCCAAACCGAATGATCCAAAAAAGAACCCGCAGCTCTAGTAAGCAAGTGAGCCACATAGTTCGTGGAACGCCTTACAAATACAACTCTAACATCTACAAGAATTGACATAATTTTTTTACAGTGAGAAACCTTTAATCCAAAATGAGAGTTAAGCGAGTTATAACTATGGATAGCAGAAACAGTACCTACATAATCTGATTCAATGATGACCTTTTGCAACCTTTTCTCTTTTACCCAACTAAGAGTTCTCTGATGGTCTTAGCTTCCAAAACAGAGGGCTCCATATGTCCTCAACCTTAGAAGTAAAGCCCCAAAAAAACTTGCCTTCATCATCTCTGGAAACTCCACTGGAAGTACTTCAATCATCCACTCAAGCAGCATCAGTATTAAGATTGAGCCAACCCCATCCGGTCAAGATCACGAAGGCTTTACCGCCTCCACACTCATATCATCACCAGCATCAGAAGTGTGAAGCTCATTTTCAAATTCCTTTTAACCTGATAATCAATAATCTTTTCATAATAATAAGAAATCAGAGTGAAATTAGAGAAAGATAGGAGGAGAGAGAAAATGAAATAACATTCTATAAACAACTCAGGCCACAAAACATTCATAACATAAAATATTTTACAGCGGAAATGGATACAAGTTTGAAAACATATCAAACTCAAAATAGAAACATTTAAAAAATATGTACAAATATGTACAATGTCAAAAATGGAAGCACACAAAACAGAACAATGGAGCTCGACCTCTGACAACAGCAAACTCTGACAGAAGATCACCGCAGCTCTGATCCAGTGGCAGCTATCT
>CANYCX010252874.1:0-10834 GCA_948193385.1 Breynia disticha f. nivosa
AAAGAACTATTTAAAGAAAATATGGTATAAATGAAATAGGAAATGAACAAGGAAGATGAAAAAGATAAAGATTTTGTATTTACGTAATATGATTATTTGATATGCTATATTCGTATTTTATGAAATGAGTTGATTAGAAAGATTAGTTCTTATATATGATTGTTTTCTAGATATTACAAAATAAATTAAAGATTACTCACTGAGCCCGCAACTCACGCAACTGCGATGTTTGTTTCAGGTACAGAGTTTAGCAGAGGTAGACATTTTGTTTAGGAGTGTCAGAGTTCCTTTTTGCTACAGATTGGACAGCTGCTACCCGATCTACTTCTCTCTCTACAGCTGATGCCATTAGGACATTTTTCATATATGTTTGGCATGTTATGATGTTTTTATATAGTTTGTATATTATGTTTGGGATTGATAGAGGATATGTTGATATGGTTTATAGTTTGTTTCTCTTGTGATATATATCTATATATGAGGTTGCTTGTTGATAGAGATCTGATGAAAGATATAATACCTGAGTTGCATGTTGGTTAATATGAAAAAGTGTATGTGAGCGATAGATATGTAAATTTGATTTGCAGGTGGATTGCAATAGGTTTTGGGATATCCATATTATAGCTGTTATATAGCAGTTTTACGTAAAGTATGGACTTGCTAATTACAGAATAAAAGGCGTATTAACGTAACACAAAGCTTAATCCATGGATGTTTTAACTAATACGATCGGTATTCTGAGAATATAATGGAATAATAAAGTTTGGAAATATCCGACCTATTGGTATGAAGTTACTTCTCGTAACTTAAAGTTAAAGAGACGTAATGAAAACGTTAGAGATATAAACGTTAAGAAAATTTTTAAATTATACGTAATTAATACGATAGTTAGATTAGGATGTTTTAAAAATGATCTTTTCTTGTAACTGCACTAAGTCTGTGATAGTCAATGCAAATTCTCCATCCATTCTGAACTCTCATAGGCGCTAAGTATCTATCTAAGTTCATTACCACGGTAATTCATATTTTCTTTGATACCACTTGAATTGGGCTCACCCATTGACTATCAGATATAAAATATATCACTCCTGCATTAGTGGATTTATTCTGCATTGTGGTTGCCAGCATGGTTTGCAATCATCTTCCAAATAAATTCCATGTATAAAAAAGAAGGACTCAAACCTTTGATGTCAACAATGGTCCATCCAATGACTTCTTTGTGCTCTTTTAAAACTCTGACAAGCCTCTCCTACTCTATATTGCTTATCTTAATAGAAATAATAACTGGCAACATCTCGTTATCACCCAAAAAGACATACTTTAGGTGATCAGGAAGTGTCTTCAACTTAAACAACAGGTGGCTCGACAATAGAGGGTTTTAGTCTATTCCTGGTAGGTTCCAACTTCACATGTTGAGGTATGACAAACATAATTTGCAACTTGCTCAAGTCGAGAGCGTGTTTATGGAGCTCCTTTGGCAGTGTCCATTCGCTTACAAGATCCTGAAGTGTGTTTTGAGACAAAATCTATGAGAAAGCTACCTGTAATGGATCATCAAAACAAACTTCAGAATATTTTTGAGCTAATGGCTCAACAACATCAATGACATAAATAGAAGAATAATCACTAGCATATTTTATAACTTCATTTATGTTGAATTAAATTTTTACACCATCAAACTACATGGTTATAGTGCCATTGTGAACATCAATCTTAGTTCTAGATGTTTTTAAAAATGGTCTTCCTAATAATAACAGCCTAGAATTCGGACTATCGTCATCCTGCATGTCAAGAACTAGAAGTCAGCCAAAAAAACTAAATCATCTACTTCCACTAACACATCTTCCAACACCCCTTCTAGAAATACATTTGACCGGTCAATAAATAACCACACTACTTTCTTTTAGTGGTCTGATATTCAATGTAGTATAAATAAATAAAAGTATTACATTAATTGATGCACTAAGATCACACATTGCCTTCTTTATATTCTGAATTCCAATCTTACAAGGGATTAAGAACGTACCTGGATCCTTTTCTTTCACTAGAAGCTTTGTTTTGCAATACTGCAAAAACTATCTCACCTATAGGTATCCTCTTGAATCCTTACAATTTTTTCTATTAGTGCATAGTTCTTTAAAAAATGAGCATACCTAATTATGTGTTTAATGGTAGTCAACAAAGGAATGCTGATTTCCATTTTCTCAAACCCCCTCAAGATTTCTTTATCGTCAACCTTGTCCTTTTTCTTGGCTAAACTCTGAGGAAAAGGTGGTTTTTTAGTATAGGGTGTTACGTTGGGTTGCTCACTTATTTCTTTTTTATTTTCAGCATCAGGTCTGAATTTAGGCTTCTTAGTAAGGCCTTTTGAACTACCTATGTTTTGGGACTGGCAGAAGTTTCCTTCTCACTTTGTAAGGTACTCGCATTGACGTTCCCCTCTGATTTGTAGTGGGTTGGGAGGGCAGTTTACCTCTGTTCTCTATTTGATTTATTGCAGAAGTAAGTTGGTCTACCAGATCTTGCAAGTTTTTCATCTCATCCCTTATTTGTTGTTGGAATTAATGGGTGGCTTGGTTGATCTCTTGAAATTACATACGTAATTCACTTAAGCTCATCGGTCATCATTTTGCAGAGATGGGCAAGCGTTTATCGGATGTCCATATTCATAACAAATACCACAAATAGGGGCTTATAGCCCTTTATTAGCATTCATAACATTAACAAATATTACTTTTTTCATCAATGTAGCAAGATTATCCAATTTACTCTCTAAGCAAGAAGCACCAAAACATATAACTTTCAGTCTCACCACCAACCATGACAGAGATCAATTCTCTAGATTCCTGAGAAGTTTTATTCAGTAGTGCTCCATTTAAAGCGGCATTTATCATTCTCCTCTCTATAGTCAGTAATTCTTCATAGAAGTATTGGATCAGTAATTGTGATGAAATTCCATCTTGAGGACATGTGACACATAATCTTTTGAAGCGTTCCTGGTAATCATATAAAAATTCTGAATCTTTTTGTCTAATGCTACAGATCTCCCTTCTCAATGTAGTTGCTCGGGGCGCTGGAAAGAACCTACCCAAAAACAAAAAAGCCATCTCAGTCCAAGTTGTTATAGTACCAGAAGGCAAATAATAAAGCTAGTCCTTAGACCTGTCTGCTAAGGAAAATGGAAAATCATAGAGTTTTATTTGATCCTCAGAAACTCCGTAAGGCATGAAACTAGAGCAAACAATGTGAAAATCCTCAGATGCTTGTTAAGATCTTCATTTTCAACACCATGAAACTTAGGAAGGAGTTGAATCAGTTCAGATTTTAGCTCAAAAGACATAACCAACGGCTGATAAGTTATGTAGAGTGCCTTTTGTGCGACTGGTGGAGCGGCTAATTCACGCAGAGTGTGTGCCTGATCCACAACAAGTTGGAGAGCTTCTTAGTCAACCATTATTTTGACGTCTGAATCGGAAGATTTATTCGATAATATCTGTCCTTCTGACTATTTATGTGTTTTCGTAGTTTAGTCTCTTTTTGCAGTCGTTTGGCAGTCTTCTCAATTTCAGGATAAAATTTCAGATCACCTGTAATTATCTATCTAATCTGACAATTCAATCACATACAACAAAATGTAATCAAAATATTATTATAGATAAGTAATAGTTATCGACAAACGCTAAATTACTAATCTTTATTTAATTCCATGACACCCCTGCAAACTACTTCTCTTATTAAACAAATAATCTCTAGGACAACCTAAAAGATTTTAATTCATCAATTGCATTAAAAACTATAAAGACCTTGCCTAAACTGTTAAATTTGGATACCCACAATTCATTTAAGTAAGATTATTTCAAATATTATGATAATATTAAGATTTGGACGTCTAAGTGTATCCCTAACTCTATTGCAATTCTAGCTCTAGCTCTATAGAATATTTATCTCTTTGTAATTCTCATCTCTATATAATTCTTTCCTATAAATATGAGTTCATATTCGATAGAAAACACTATTATTATTCTCCTCATATTATTTCATGACACGTTATTAGCACGACACACTAAATTCAAACTAAAAATCAATCGACGCCTCGAATCTTCCTTGGAAGAGCGAGAGATACAACTGAGAGGATGTGCTCTCGACTTGTATTGATGGATTGTAAAAGAAGATTGCAAGAAGAAAGGAAGACGTGAGTAAGATGGAGAATTATGCTATGACATTGGTGATTTGTTCTTGGTTTCAATAAAAATAATTACAGAGAAAAGTGTGCTCGATATTGAATAAAAAGAAAGCAAGAAAAAGGTGTGGAATAACGACTGTTAAGTGGTAATTTGATATATACATATCTCTCCCGGATATTTTTGTTTTAAACTATTACTTTCTTTTGTTTTTAGTTAACGCATGCTAATTATTACACATGTCCTAATTTTTTTAAGTTATTTTTTATTGAATATATTTTTTTTACGTACTTATATCATGTCTAAATTTATTTATTTGAGTTAATATTTATAAATTTATTAATTTCAATTCTTAAAGAATGGATAATGGTTCTAGAAAAACTAATATTTATTTTATTATTTTTAATTCGTAAGAATTGATATTGATTCTAGAAGAACCAATATTTGTTTTATTAATTTCAATTCTTGAAGAATTAATAATTGTTCTAGAAAAATCAATATTTATTTTACTAATTTTAATTCCTAAAGAATTAATAATGGTTCTAGAAGAACTAATATTTTTTTTATTAATTTTAGTTCCTGGAAAATTGATAATGTTTCTAGAAAATCAAAATTTGTTTAAGTTTCAGAAGAACTATATACATATGCTTTGCAATTCTTGAAGAAATGATATGATTTACGATAACCAATATTTACTCAAGTTCCTGAAGAACTGTACTTTTCTTAAAGAATTAATAATAGTTGTAGGATAACCAATATTTGCTCAAATTCCCAAAGAACTATATTCATATATTTTGTTTTTTTCTTTTAGTACTTCAAGAACTAAACACTCTAATAAATTCAATATATTAAAAGTTCCTAAGTATTTTCCCAAGTTCCTGAAGAACTATAATATATTTTCTCAAATTCATGAAGAACTATAATACATCTTCTCAAGTTTCTAAAGAACTATAATACATTTTCTCAAGTTTCTGAAGAATTATAATATACTTTCTCAAGTTCCTGAAGAACTATAATATAGTTTCTCAAGTTCCTGAGGAACTATAATATATTTTCTCAAGTTCCTGAGGAACTATAATATATTTTCTCAAGTTCTTGAAGAATTATAATACATTTTTTCAATCATTAGCAGAAATTAATGGTTTGTGTCTTGCCGATTGTGCAACAATATACTCATATTATGTTTATTTATTTGAGTTAATATTTATAAGTTGATTAATTTTAATTCCTAAAGAATTGATATTGGTTCTTGAAGAACCAATTTTCGTTTGAGTTCTTGAAGAACCATATACTTATTTTATCTTTATTTTAGTTCTTGAAGAACCAAATATTCTAACAATGTATTTATTAAATTAAAAGTACTTGAAGAAGTATAATATATTTTGTCTATTAGTATTGATTACTATTTATATTCTAGTTTTGTGAAATTTAACATTGTCTACATAAATGTTCATTGAAATTAATAGTGGTTCAGAAGAACTCATATTTGCTCAAGTTCTTGAAGAACTATGTACTTTTGTTTATTTGAGTTAACATTTATAAATTTATTTATTTTAATTCTTGAAGAATTGACAATTGTTCTAGAAGAACCAATTTGTTTAATTTCCTGAAGAACTATATACTTATATGTTGTCTCTCTTTTAGTTCTTGAAGAACTAAATATTCTAGCAATCTAGTTTTATTAAGTTAACAGTTCCAGAAGAACTATAATTTTTATAAATTTATTAATTTTTATTCCTGAATAATTGATATAATTCTAGAAGAGTCTATATTTGTTTAAATTCCTGAAGAACTATATACTAATACTCCATGTTTCTTTTAGTTCTTAAAGACCTAAACATTCCAATAATTTAATATTACATAATTAATAGTTCTTGAAGGACTATTTTGTCAATCACATCAAGTAATGATGTTAATTTATGGGTTATGCAACTACACACTTTAGAATAAAAAAAAATAAGAAATATTTCTCTCAACTAAAAATAAGAGAAGTTTATGTGCATACAATATCTTCTGTGTAAGAATAATTAAATGCTCCGGAAGAGCTAATATATCTTTAAAAGAATTATTGAAGGCTCTAGAAGAGCTAATATATCACTATATAGAGAAACACAATTTTTTGTTTTAAGTGCTTTGTTCTCTACAAAATCATGTCAAATTTAATGAGCTTTACATATAATTGTGATAATGATTATCATTGTTGATACAACAAATGAAAGAAATTATATATGTATCACAAAATTAGTGATGGAAGAACTATATACTAATACTTTGTATTTCTTTTAGTTCTTAAAGACCTAAACATTCCAACAATTTAATATTATAAAATTAATAGTTCCTAAAGAATTATGTTGTCAATCACATCAAGTAAAGATAATGATTTATGGGTTGTGCAACCACACACTTTAGAATAAAAAGTAAGAAATATTTCTCTCCACTAGAAATAAGAGAAGTTTATGCGCATACAATATCTTCTGTGTAAGAATAATTGAATGCTCCAGAAGAGCTAATATATCACTATCTAGGGGAACACCATTTTTTATTTTAAGTACTTTGTTCTCTCCAAAATCATGCTGAATTTATTGAGCTTTAAAGATAATTGTGATAATGATTATCATTGATGATACAAAAAATGAAAGAAATAAAAAATTATCTATGTATCACAAAATTAGTGATGGAAAAGAAATATGTATGAGAGAAATTACATAAATTCTCACCTGGATCACATTACAAATACATATGCATATGCCTATGGAAAATGTAATAATAAACACAAAGTTTATTAATTTAAATACTTTATGCATTTGGCATGGTCAATTGAGTCATCTTGGAATCACAATGATGTGAAACATTATTGAAAGTTTATGTAAACATTCTTTAAAGAACTAGAAGATTTTTTAGGCAAATGAATATGTTTAGCTTGCTCCAAAGAAAACCTAATTATTAAGCCTTCATTATGTAAAATTCAAAATGAATCACCTAAATATTTAGAGCATATACAAGGTGATATATGTGGACCAACTTCATCCACCATGTGAACCATTCAACTATGTTATGATAGTGATTGATGCATCAACTAGATGGTCACATATATGTCTATTTTCCACTCGAAATGTGACATTTAGAAGATTACTTACTCAAATAATTTGATCAAGAGCACTTTTTCAGAATGTGATATCAAAATAATTCATCTTAGTAATGTCGATGAATTTACATTGAGGCTTTGTTTCCTAAATTGAGGGGGAGAGAATTAGAGCTGTCAATTTGTGTTAGACATGTTATAATCGTATCGTAATATTTTTTTATCAAACATCATTGTTTAAGGCATAAACATTAGAAAACTTGAATTCGTGTCATTCGTGTCGTGTCATAAAGATGTACTCAAAAGTCGTGGTATCGTGTCCAAAATTGACAGCTCTAGAGAGAATAAATAATTAAGTAAACAAGTGGTCTGAAATGAGCCATCATTAAAGTATCTTGATTTTTATAGAAAAGAATATGAACTAGAACAGGGATGGAACCAGAAAAAAGTCAAGGGTCGATATTATATATATATATATATACGTTAAAAAAATTTGACACATATAGAAAATATATGAATTAAAAGTAGTTAGTCTAATAAATCGATACATAATTTATGACTAATATTAATCGTATATGAATAACAGTTTGAATATAAAAAATTTCAATAAATTTTTGAAATCCTGAATTATTAAGGACATCATCCTCATTAAAATTTAATTCAATATTTAGTTTAAGTTTTACATTCTTAAGAGAATTTAAAATTTGTGGAGTCTGATTTAGAACTCTAAATAAACTTGTCTCTTTTATAAATGAAAATACTGAAACATTTTATTTTACAGTAATTAAAAATACTATGTAATTGATTAAATAATTAACATATAAATTATTTAATAATAGTGCCAAGAGCAAGAATAAAATATTTTCAATGATTATATATTGAGTGATTTTGACACTTTTCTAAATCCATAGCTCAATAGGTCACAGAATAAAAATATTAAATTTTCACCTTTCTATTATTGTTCTTCAAACAAGGTGGGTCTTGGAGATTACCTTTAATGTAACATTCTGGATATTTTTCATTGTTAAATGACGATAAATAAATGTTTAAACATCAATATATAAAGGTTGATCAAAGTTTGACACGAAATAGTTAAAGAAAATTGGACAAGTGTTGGAATTGAAAAGTACATGTTGTGGGAGGCAAAGTATGTGAAGTCATAACGACCCGCGTACTTCACATTCCACCACATGTGGATTGCTGTTTTGCTTGAAAATTCTTTAAAATGAACAATCGAGAAATGGGAGAAACTTTATTTTACCTACCTTTCACTCCAGAGCCAAAGAGAAGCAGGACAAACTGAGGAAACTTGAGAATTGAGCAAGGGAAGGTGATTTGGAGATTTATTTCTTTCAATAATCATCCTAAGTGCTAAGGTAAGTAAGGTTGGGTTTACTTAAGGTTGATTTATGGCATATGGTTTGTTATTTGTTGATTTATGTGAAGGTTTTGGTTGTAGGAAATGATGATAGTTAGGTAGAGAATATGAACTTAAAGTGAGGGATTTGATAGGATGGTTTTGAAGAAGAAGGATTGATGAAAAGAGTGGAAAACTTCGTGTTTAGTTAAGGTTTACAAATGGTTGATTGCTGAAATTGTAAACCTTGTTAATTTTATGTTTTGAATGGAAAATTATGCTGGAATTATATGTTATTGAATCTGTAGAACATAAATGAAATCATGGAAATTCTTTAGATAATGTAATCCTTAATTGGATGGAGTTTGGTAAGATGAATGTATAAGTAAAGAATGAAGAATGGTTGACTTAAAGTTGATAAAGAATGTTTTGATAATGTTAAGTAAAGAATGAATGTGTTAATGGTTAGTTAATTCCTTATATGCTAGATTGTTGTTTTTGTTTATTTTCAAGGTAAGTGTTCTTACGCTTACAAATTGATTCGTATTTTGTTTTAGGAAATTTTCTATATGTTTAGAATTTGGCCTATAATGCTGTGTTGAGTTGCTAGGTTCTTGATGAACCATATTGACAATGTGATGTTTGATTTATGATTGATATGAAATGGAACGAATGTATTGATGGATATATGTCTTAGTTGACATACGGTTGATTGAATGTTGATTGATGCTTTGGTATGGCTGATTCTTGGTAGTTTGATACAAAGTTTGATTATTGATCATACTCTTTGAAAAGCTTATTATTATTATGCCATATTCTTAGGAACATTACGATGATTTTACTATACTTTGCAATTAATTTGGCATGTTGATTATACTTGCCTTGCTGTTCATTTTTATGAACTATGTTTGATCGGATTCGTATGCTATTATGCTATATTTACCTTGGGTTGATATGTGATTGGTAAAATGCTCTTTTGTATTTGATATCTTGATTGATATTCATACGAGCTTGAGATATTTATGAAAGTATTTGATTGCTTTGTTGAGCATGTTGTGCATACGTGATTGAGTTATTGATATATGAATGCACTGATCATTCATTGTGTTGCATTTATTGTGTGATACGGATATTGAGATACAAGCTGGGCCTGATTATATTCCGAGAGAGATCCCGATGCTGGTCTGGGACTGATGATTCCAGGCGAGAGCTCGATGCCATACTAGGTACGATGTCGGTCTGGTCCGAGGGAAAAATGAATATGGAAAGAAAAAGAAAAGAAAAGAGAAAGAAAGACCCCAGGGCAGACATTCGCATGTGATTGCATAACATTCATATGCATTTGAGTTGCATTCATTCATGCCATGTTTGATTTGTGTTATTGATTATGAATGCTTTATGAATGTTGAAATTTATGTTCATATTTGTACTATCCTTATGAAGATTTGATATTATTGTGATGTTTCATTTGTATACTGAGATTTGATTATGATGATTTGAGATTGGTTTGAAATGCGAATGTTTCAGTTATATGATAATGTTTTGAAATGATTGTTTGATTAGGATAGAGGAGAATCATATCTCGTGTTGGGATATTGATTGTCCCTGCGCTCATTTAAAATATACGAATCAATTATTGTGTAAGAAGCTTACTGAGTATTGAGAAATACTCACCCTTTGTTTGAATTGTCTAAATGATGCGCAGGACGCAGATAGCTGCTACTGGACCGTAGCTGTAGTGAACTTACCTCGGATAGCTGTTGTCAGAGGTCGAGCTCTATTCATCTGTTTTGTGTGCTTCCTTTTTGAGATTGTACATATTTGAACATATTTTGTAAATATTCATATTTTGAGTTTGAAACGTTTTCAAACTTGTATCTATTTCTGCTGTAAATTTTTTTTTATATTACTGATGTTTGGGCCGAGTATATATGTTTATAAAATGAATCATTCATTTTCTCTCTCCTCTATTTTTACTCTGATTTCTTATTATTATTAAAAGAATATGGTTTATCAGGTTAAATGGATTTTAAAAAATGTACTACACATTTAGTGGTATCAGAGCAGGGATTAAATTCTCTACGTACTGTGCCAAAATTGTTTTATTTATCATGTTTTGGAAGCTAAATGAATTTGAACTTGATATTTTGAAAATAGATGGAGACGATTGTTGACGTAGCACCTGATCATAGTGCAGTTGAGTCCAGAGAGTCA
>CANYCX010252886.1:0-11184 GCA_948193385.1 Breynia disticha f. nivosa
GAGCTGTATGTTTTCTATCTGTGTGATTTGTTTGACTGACATATAGAGATGCCATAGGGAGAGAGCAGTTAGGCATGCCTTTGTGATGATTTGTATTTTGTCGTGCACATTATTTACTATAATTAAAGCTAAGAATCCTTACTAAGTATAATTTATACTCACCCCCATTTATTGTTTAAATGATTGTGCAGATCGTTGGTAGCTTCTTGACTGGACAGTGCTAGAGGAGATCAGTGTTTCCAGAGCTTACGTCAGAGGTCGAGCTTCAGAGTTCATTTTTTATATTTTGATTTGTACATGTTGTACATTTATGTATATACACGCAACTTTTGAGTTTGATATGTTTCAAACAGATTTTTCTTCTGCTTGTGTTTTATTTTAAAAATGTAACAGATTGGGCTGATGTTTTTATATCCTTTACCTTTTCTCTCTCCACTGTTTTTAGATCTAAGTTTTTTTATCATTTCTTAAATTGTATTGATTATCAGGAAAAACAAGATTTTAAATTTGAGTCTCACACATATGCACATACTTGATTCGCATTCATATTTAGCAAGTGTTATTATTGCTTTCTAAGATATGCATGCTAGATTGATTAAATATGAGTTATGTGATACTGGTGAATGTTGTCGTCTGCAACCAAATTAAACCACACTCGAAACACTAAAAATGAAGTTAGCAATGAGTACGGGCCGATCCCACGAAGAGCTTCGTATACGATATCACACACGCTTAAACAGAAACAAATTGGGGGTTTTGAAATTGACTAAAATAAATTATCAAAAAGAAATAATTAAGAAAACAGAAAACAACGAAGTTTGAGTAAATAAATTCAATAAAAGAAAATCTTGGTTTTCAGTAACTATCTTCATTGGAAATTCTATTGATCATCGGCACGAAATATATTCAGTTAATTATTCAAATATTCGTTTTGGCATAAAAATACCTATCTTTCCTTATGATTAATTAATCAGAAACATGTATTCTAATTAAAACTTATTGACAAACAACTTGGATACGATCTCAAATTTAATCAACCAATAGCAGTAAGAACTAGAAAGATAATGAAACAAGACTATACGTACGATGATATATTTAATCAAGTTGAATAATTCTCCTAAGAATTACAGTTCTAACGTAGTAACAGTAAATCCTTAGTTGCTACTCTAGTTAAATAAACTACACAATTACTGATGCAGTATTCAACCTAGCAATAAATTATAACAATCAATAAACTAAGTGGCCAGTTTACCAATTGAATGAAATAACCATAAAATTACAGCAGAGAAAAATCCAATACTTGAATGAATTAACAAAAAAAATAAGAACAAGAAACCTCACAATATTATTCCAATGATTCAAAGTTACCTCAAACCAAGAAAGGAGTTTAGTGACTAAAAGTCATAGTAAAATCTGAAAATAAAAAGTTCTTGAAATAAAATTGCAGCCAACGTCGCTGCTGTAAAAAAATATAAAGTTTTCTTCTGATTACTGTCGTTGTCGAAAGAAAAATATGAGAGGAAGTCTTGTTTTCTATTCTGCCTATAACCCAGAATATAAGTCTCATTAACCCTATGTAATTAGAGTTTGAGTGGTTGTAAATAACTATTTTTCCTCTCTTTAAAAATCACGTGCAGCATCTTCCATTTCTTTTATCTGTTTCAGGACTTCTACTTCCTCTGAAACTCTATTAATTCACGTACGATTTCCAAGCTTTAATGTGGTCACTGCATATGTTGTTTTGAACATCTTCTTGCAAGATCAAAGCTCTCCTTTCACTACCCTTTTTGGTTCAACAGGTACAAGCATCACAGCCCCTTCAAGTGGCTATTTATTAGCATTACATCCTGAATATTGACAAACAAAATGTATACTTTAAGAAAAGTAGCCAATTTTTGTAGATGCATATTAAACCACTTCACTTTACTGCAATTAAGCGCATAAACAATAGGAATTAGTAATAAAATATAAGCATATTAAATCGCCTATCAACTGTATTAGCTTAAAACTTAATATGATTCATAATAAAATATTTAACATAATAGTTCAATAGTGATATCTTTGCAAAGACAACATGCTAGTACGTATATCAAGAACAAGGCAATTTCAGTATGTGATAGGACTACTTATACACATTCATCCATGTATTGATGATTTCTGCTATATTTTGATAGATAAAACTCGTGAATATAAAAAGCTTCTGATTAGATATGGTCTTATCTAGGTGCGCTCAAGAATGCGGGAATTTTGCTATGGTTTGATGGAAAACAAAGGCACATTGAGTGGCGCTATTTTGGAAGCGTAAACACATGAGTCACAAGCTTAATTTGGGACTTAAATTATTGGCCGAAAAGGACATAAGGATCATGGCATTGCAAACAACAAAACGGAGACGCACTCGAAGATAAATTAGTGCTTGCGATGGATGAGTTTGCGAGCCAAGATCATGTCGAAAATGCGAGAGACTTGGGGCCATAATTTGGAAGGAAGAAGGAGCAAACAAGACCTCATTAAATAAGGAAAAAGATGGCCAGAAAGCAGGTCACATTCGCAACCAAGGGCAACCACAAATGAAGGATGAAAATGGCTCCAAACGTGACTCAAATTGGAAGCAAAATCGGCCAGAAAATGAGTCACGTTCGTGTCATCTTTGAACCACGATTGAGGACATGAGAATGGCATTCGTGACTCTCACAACAAGGTTGAAATTTTTGGTCAGGAAATGAGTCACGTTCGCGACTCACTTGCATCACGAATGGAGTGAAAATGGACCAAACATGATTGATCAAAGTTGGTCAAAGTGAAGCTCATTTGGTGTCACGTACGTGACCAACATGTACCACGAATGGATGGCTGATTTTGGCACTCGTGACTCTTGTTTTAATGCAGCAAATTGAGTCCAGAAGGTGAGTCACATTCGTGACTCACCATGATCATGAATTGGATCATTCGTGGCATTGTTGTGAAGAAAGAATTGGAGCCAATTTTGAGGCAGATCCATGGTCACGAACGTGACCATCAATTCACCACGTTTTGAGGGTTGGAAAGTGGCACTTGTGGCTCTTCTTTGGCAGCTTAAAACATGGAAGAAGTTACATCACCTTCGTAATCAAAAAGCACCATGAATGAGGTGAAGAAAAGAGCCAAACGTGACTTGAAATGTTGCTTGCAAATTTGGGCGGAATGCTACTCACATTAGTGACCAAAATGGACCACGTTTTGTGGCTGAATCGAGGCAAACATGATTCACTCTAAATGGTCTAAAATTTCCTCAGTTTGGTTGGGTTAAGTGTGGGCATTTCGAACACTTTGCAAGGGCTGAATGAAGGCATATGAAAAGGGGTTTGTGCTAAGGTTTATGGGGGACATTTGGCTGAGCATATTTTGGGGTAATAGAGAAGAGCTTCAAGGGTTTTCTTTCTTCTACCTTTACTCTTTCATGTCTACTTTAAGTTCCTTACGTATGTTTTTATTGTTAGCCATGCTAGGCTAAACATTTGTTGGGTTTTTCCATGATGTAAATAGGTTCTATGCTTGGTATGCTTGTTGGATTTGAGGCTATGTTTGAATGAATTATCGTTTGCTAGAATAATTGATTATTTGATTGGGTTTATGGATGAATGATAGTGTAGACATTTTGTGATTGATTGCTTGGAATGTACCTATTGTTTGCGATAGAAAGAGCGAAGTAATTAATTAAGGCATATGAATAATCCGTAGTAGTGACAGGCTAGGATTATATCTCATTGTATTTTAATTAAGTGAATGCTAGCTTAGGACATTTGATTGCAAAATTGTCTTATCATTCAATTTTAGTAATCTTATCCCGGAGATGCGAAAGCCTAGGGATAAGAAGGCTAATCAAATAGTGTTAGTGCACAATTGGATAGAAATATACAAATTGACGCTAATGTGTTCGATGAAATGCCTATGTGAGCAATGACCTTGCCTAGTTTAATGTATCACGAAAGTAGAACATTATCTAGGTTTAAGGATACAATTTTGAGCATCCCGAAAGGGACTCTTAATTGATGATAGTGTGAGAACACCATCATTAAACTCAATCCAATTAAGTGACCAAGTGTAGAATCTACTGAAGTCTAGGAAAGCCCAACATTCTTAATTATTGTTTTTAGTTTCTATTTTTATTTGCACATTTAGTCTTTAGTTCAACGCTTTAAAACCAACAAATTGTCATGTTTATTGCTTTTTTTTATATTATTGTTAGCACCGAATCAATTTAAGTACTATATTCTTCGAGTGTTTCGATCTCGGGAGGCATACTTCCGTGGTAAAACTATACCGATCTAGTGCACTTGCTAGACTCTGATCAAGTTTTTGGCGTCGTTGCTGGGGAACAACGTATTTATTTTGTTTTCATGCTTTTTGTTTTTCTAAATTTTTATTTGCTATTAGATCCATCTTTTTGTAGTTTTAGCCTTTGTTTATGATCCTCTGAGGTCACAATCATCCGAAAGAACTCATCGATTATTATCAAGAAATTGAAAGGGTAATTTCTGTAGAGCTCAAATTTTTAAAACCATTCACAAATTTTGAACTCACTTTTTAATAAAAAGAGAAAATAATTTACATTACTTTTATAAAACACACTCGGGTCAATAGTTTACAAAATATTATACATACAGGGAAGCCAAAAACATTGTTATATATTTATGTACAAATGTACAATACAAAAGCTGAATACAAAATCCTGGAGCCAGACCTCAAAATCAACTCTGATACGCCTCTGATCACCAGCAATCTAGTCTATGGTAGCTACCTATGATCTGCACCACAATTCAATATTCAAACAGGTGAGTATTCACAAATACTCAGTAAGTGGCAATCAGAGTACTGAATAAATGAAGTGCAGGGGAACAACACGAGATCGTGCTGGATGAACATGAGGATGTGCTCAACAGCTTTCCAAGTTGACACGTCGTGTCAAATCAACACGAGATATGTTTGTATAACACAAACCCAGGTAACATGATCGTGCTACCCTAGAGCACAAGGACGTGCTCATCACGTTTCCAAAATTCTCCCAGCAACACGAGGCGTGCTGGTCAGCACGGGGTTGTGCTGAGCTACTGTTTTGATACCTTAATTTCTGTTTTCACTTAATTTCCAGCAAGCAAGTTTCATGCATATCTCAACATATTCAATATACACTATTAACCATACCAGCATTGTTTCCATAATCAAAACACACATAATCACACTTGTTTGGAAAGACTATCATTAAGTAATAAAACATACATTACAATACTTCAATTTCCATAAATACAAAGTTTACAAACAAAATATGTTTTATAAAGATTGAAGTAAAAGGATTATATGCACTATTATTTTTCCAACACAATATTTTACATGAAAATACAAAACACCATAGTACACAGCCCACTTGGTTCTTCAATCCTTTAGCCGAGTCGTAAAATAAATCCTTGCACCTTTATGTCCCAAAATTCGTCCTCTCTAAATTCCTACCAATGTCGAATATGGTAGGCATAAAACGCAATGTGAGTTTTTGAAAACTCAATAAGCAACATTTACCAACATGGACAACAATTCTTAAATTTGTTTATAAATTATCAAACAATTATTAATATAAGCAATATTCTCTTAAAATCACCTTATATTATTTATGAATCAAAATATAACACATATAATTCATTACTTAAGATATAAGGTATGAACCTTAACAAATCCATTGAAAGTCAGTGTAGAACGCGGTTTCAGACTCAGCTACACGCGGTCGGGGAAAAATACGCACTGTCGCTACGACCACGCGTAGTTGGGTACCATTAGACGCGGTGTGGTCCTCAACTACGAGTTGTCGCAGTGACCACGCGTAGTTGGTGCACACAAACGCGGTGTTAGAAAGAAGTGCGCATTGTCGAGACGGTAGCGCGTACTTACGGGCCAGCACGCGTAGTACACTGTCCTCCGGGCAAAATTACACAACATCAACACAAAACACATTTCATCTTCCAATATAAACATCATACACAACTCTAATTGGCACAATTTACATTCTTACAAATGATCAAACCTCATGTGTCAACAACAAATTTCAGAATTTAACATAATCAATTCATAACTTAATTCTTCATAGGAAATCATAAAATTTTCAAGAAAACAACATGGGGGTTCAACCATTCACCATTTCATACCAACAACCATAATAAAACAACCTCAAACTTCAAATCATTATATTTAGGATATCACGATCCAAAATGGTATGAATGAGTGAATGCTAATGAACCTTCCCACATGATTGTTCATTTTCTCAATCTTTTCAATTACGCCCACACTTGGCCTTAAATTTTGACGTTTGTAAACGGGCCTTATCGGCCGGGAGTATAGTGATTATAAAGTAATATGGTCCATAGATTTTACACCCTTACTTGGCCTTAATGACGCTCTTACTTGGCCTTGGCACACTCGTACGCACCTAAGTGTTTTCGAGCTTTTTACCATTTGTTCCCCGGTGTAGCATTTGTCAGATACAACCCATTAAAATACGCTCATAAGAGCCATAACCACTCCCTCAATATATACACTCTCAAGAGCCACATTATAATCAAATGTTCCCCATGAGCCCAAAAATGCATGCATGATATATGAATAATCATATAATACAATCATGCATGTTCATGCCATGCTATTTCACAAAATGTGGAATTCAACCACAACAATCTCAATCAATTAAAGCATCATTATATGTTCTAGCCATGCTTTACATCCAATAATATTCCATCAAAAACAATATCAACATAATTCTCATAAATCCTCAATAATCAAGTATAACATATGAACATAAATATATGATCAACAATTCCAACCATTTCAACCAAACATAACAACATTATCATTCAAGGTTATATTAAATCATACCAAAACAACCATACAAACCACAAAACAACATGTCCAACAATAATCATTTATATTTAATGTCAGATCAAACAAATTTAGGAAATGGTTGCATTCATGTTGCTTACCTTTCAAGAAACGATTAATGACCCGGTTGGGAACCTCCCTCACAGTAATTTGCGTTTCTTAACATACAAAATTTTAATTCCTCATTAATTACACTTCATTAATTCATAAAATGCAAGAATGCACTTATTATAACATTTTTATTTCTTTAGTTCTTAATTACCCTCCTCAAAAAATCCTAACCTTTTATCTACCCTTTTCTTCCATCTCTTCCACCCTATACTATCCACTTAAATTAACACTGAAAATACTTTCAATATACCTCTAAAACACTTACCAAAGTGATAAAATACCATAATAACTTCGGTCACGTAAAATCCAACTCGTCACTATTCACACGTCCCTGTTCCTCAGCAAATTTCAGTACCTAAATCACGTTTTTAATATCAAAATCACAGAGAAATAGATAGTAGACGATTAGAGCTTTCCAACGAGTCCTTATTTTCTCAAATCGGAGCTCAATTGACAAAGTTATGATGATTTTAATTTAAGGTTCCAAAGAAAAACGGGATTTACAAAGAGAATGGAAGATCTTACCTTGATTCAAGTAAAAATGGAAGTTTGGAACCCTCTTGCTTCACATTTTTGTTAACAAATTGGAAGTGAATTGGAGGTTTGATGAAGAATGGTAAGGAGGAAGATGATGGTGATGAGTGGGAGTTTGGTGGAGATGGTGAGTGGAGGAGAAAGAAGAAGGAAATGATGAAGAAAAGAGGAAGTGGGGGAAAGATGGTGGGTGATGTCGGGGAAGTGGAGGAATAAGGTGGAAAATTCTGATTTTAAGTCGTCTTGGGTTTGCTTTGCTTCGTAATCTATTTTAACTCGACCCACATTAAATTCCGAATTTCATAATTTTCGAAATTCATAGTCTTTCGAAATTTCTCTTAATCTCTCTTATCATAAATTCAATTATTTCCTCCCAATTATTTATTTAAACATATCGCGAAAAATTTTCCGGTATTTTATTCGTATTTTATTTTAATATTTTATCAAAATACGAAATTTTATGAAAATTTCGGGGCATTACACCCGGGGCTTGCATCCTTCGGCATCTCGTCGGCATCGGGAATCTCTAAACCGGTTACTCGAATCTGACGCGAAAATCGTCGGGAATCTCTCAACTGACCTGTCGGGAATCTCTCAACCGACCTGCTAGGAATCTCTCAACTGACAGTGCACATTACACGCTAATTAATCCGTAGGTCCAACCTACTAATCCAGCCCAGTGTCACACAAACCATGCAGCACAATGAATATATGCATTCAAATGGCCTAACATAACATATGTATGCTCAAAACAAAGCAAATCTCATGCTTTCATATGCCATAACAAATCACATGCTAAAATATACACAATGTCAACTACAAGTCAACATAAAATCAATTCAACATATAATCCAACAGAGCATACAAATCACAATCACAAAAACATGCTCATATAAATCACGAGCTAGAAATCTCATCAAGCTTATCATATTAGTTAAACATAATACACATATGAGCATTCACATACTTTATTCTTAATTATCAAGCTTTAAGCTCTTCTTTATTTCTTCATTATTCTTAAGTATAAAGATACTTAATTAGGATTAATATTACAACCATACAAAATACTCGTATATATAACGTCATAAGTGGAAACCACTTACCTCGAATTACGTGCAAACCTAGCACCACTTCACCAACTCAACTGCTTCCAATTCACTAGATCCTCCTAGACAATAAAACACTCATAAATCCTTCAATCACTTAATTCCATTCCTAAACATCATTCCAAATCAGTTTTCAATATCTAAACACAACTTCTACACCTCATCTCAATAGCAATCCAGAAAATTCAATACTCATCTAAGCAAAAAGAAGCTTAGTTCTTACCTTAGATGACTTCATTGCTTGATTCTTGCAAGAATTTCCAGTTTTTCTTTCTAAATCCAATTGAAATAAGTGGCTGGAACGGAATTAGGGTTTCCCAATCGACCTGCTTGCTTCCAACCTCTGTTTTCGACTGTAATGAATTGAATCAATCGATTAGTTCATTTCAGCTCATTAAACACGACCGTGAGCACGAGTCATGCCATTTGATCGTTCCATGATTTCCTCAGCACGTGGTCCTGTTCCATCGTGCACAATGTCATTCTGCAATTAATTCAACACGAGTCGTGTTGATTTCCCAGACACGAGCACGATGTGATGCTCTTCAGCACCCATGAGCACAGGGGCGTGCTCATGACCGTGGTCACTGCAATTTTCTGTAAAAATTTTTGCACTTAACTGAATTGATCCAATTTGCTTATGTTTTAAGTTATTTTTCATATAAATTAATTCGTGTAAATTCCAGGACGTTACAATTCTTCCCAACTTAGAAAATTTCGTCCCCAAAATTTAAAACGGATCAAATAGTAAAGGATTTGCATTATAGTACATTTCTACACCTAATATACCATACCAATGCTTCCAATTACAGCAACACAGTAGTATAACTTGCACAACACCAGACCCGTATTCTTAAAATGTACCCATAATCAACATCGCAAAGCTTCCACTCATCGCATCATCACTCTATGCTCGTTCCTTCAATTTTCACACATCAAACTAAGTTAAGTTTCTTACTTAACTTATCATAATAACATCAAATCCAATCTAATCATTAGGTTAAAACCTTAAAACCCAAAAAAATCAAAACATACCTCAAGATACTGAAGTCGAGTCTGGAAACAGATATGGGTACTTTCATCTCATATCTGACTCAACCTCCTAAGTTGCTTTTTTTGGTGAATAAAAGCTCCATTTCACCAAAACCATCGGAATCTCATGATTTCTCAATTGTCTCAACTGCCGATCCAAAATCTCAACAAGCTCCTCCTGATAGGTCAACTCCTCTGAAACCTGTGACCCCCGAATTCAACCATCACTTACGTATAAACTTCCCTCTACAAGTGATACTTGAACTCGGAAATCAAATTTTTGATTTTTGATAATATAAGATAAACAATAAAGAGATAAAATTGAAGGACATAGAAAACAAAACTCATCTTTCATAAATATTTTTACAAAGTTTACAAGGCATGTATTGTTGCTCGAACATGATATACAAAATAGCTTAGGTTATGAAAGAAATAAGAATCGAATTGACCCTATTTCAATTATAACCTGTTAAAATACAATACTTGCCATATGTTAGCATAGTCATGTACAAAAATCTCAAAACCCTAATCCAACTAGTGCACTGCACACCTCGGCTCTTCTCTTTGAAATCTCCAAATTTCTGAGCAATGCACACCTTCTCGTTCAAAATTTTGCCTGTTCAAAATTCTGCCAATGTTGAATATGGCAGGCGTGAAATGCAATGAGTTTATGACAACTCAGTAAGAAACACTTACCAAATGGACAACCATCCACAAATTTTAAATAATCACATAAATATATTATTTCAAATTCTAGGTCTATTCAGGGTATAGAATAAGGTTACAAATTCAAAATTTATAAATTTACAATGCTTCATACACCCAAGGCAAACATTATCTCAATTTTAAGTACAAAACAGGTGAAAACGCGGGATCATAACAGAGTACGCGGTGTAGTTCGAGAATTACGCGGCTTCGCTCGAACCCCGCATACTTTGGTAAAACGAACGAGTGCTCGGCCTGAAACTACGCGGGTTCAGGACGACCCCGCGTACTTTTATGCCACCCCGCGTTTCTACCTGTAACTCAGCCAAAAACTTAAACAAATCACACAACATAATTCATTCACAATCAAACATCAATCCAACACATTTCCTATCATTTTCCATCTTAATTCACTCATTCAAGTCACAATTAAATTTTCAAACACCACTCAAATGATTATAGCAACATCATTCATAGCATGATCCTAACATATTTCAATACAAAATATATAATAATACTTAACCAAATCTCCATTAATTAATCATTTCTACTTCAAATGTTCAATATACAAGAATTAACCAAATCAACCATTCTCTTTTAATCATTTAAGAGTTTATAGTCATACATCCATCTCACCAATCAAACAAACATCCGAATGACCATCTTAATCACAACAAAATGATTATGAATGATTGGCCTATAATGCCTTCTAATGCATTACATATGATCTCACTCTTAAGTTCTCAAATCATACCTTTATTTGATTAATTCTTTAGACATTTGTAAACAGGCCTTG
>CANYCX010252905.1:0-50804 GCA_948193385.1 Breynia disticha f. nivosa
ACCAACGACCTCTTGGTTCAGTGGTAATGGGGGCTGAATTTGGTAGGGCGGACTACGGTTCGATCTCCCGCAACGTCGATTGGAAGGGAAATGAACCTTAACCCCCAACTCCTTCCCGAACCGGATTAGTCTCGGCCCAGTGGGTCGATGATACAGGGACTTGACCAAAAAACATGTACAATGATAATCATCCATAACTATAACTTAACTATCGTATACACCAAGAATTTGTGTCACTACAAGAAAAAGCGCGGTTAACGATGAGCAAATAGCGATGCCCGTAATATCATCGTTAATTAGCGAGGAAAATTGCCGCTGAAAATAGGAACGATGATATATCGATGACCATAATAGTTTTTTATTTGATTTAAGGAGATTGAATAGTTAAGTAGCATGTATTCAATAGTCCACTTTTTTTTTTCTTTACTAACTTTTTGTTGGTAAATATGATAATTAGGTAACACATTTTTGTTTTATTCAATTGAATAGTACATAGGATGATTAATTACATTCCGACGAGCCTATGTGTAGTGTAGACATATATATTCGATGAGTTGATGACTTTATATGCGCTTGCGTATGCGTATACACGCTTTATAATATCAGGAGACGTTACGGAATGATAAAAGGAGTGATAGAGGTGGGAGAGGAGAAGAATATAAGGATAGTGTTGTATTTTGGTTTTTAATAGAGAAGTCGAATCTTTGAACCTAAAGAGTAGTTAAGTTGAGAGATGCAAGTACTGGAAGTAAGAAGAAGAAGAAGCAGAATTGTTGCATGTAAGAATATGGTGAGAGAGAGAGGAGGGAAAGTGATATTAAAATGGTAAACAAAGTTGGTGTGGTGTTTAAGGTTGAGGAAAGTTTGTGTTGATGGGAAGGCACAAGATTTGTGTTAGCCGTCGCGTATGGGATGCTAAGTATGGCCACAATGAAACGTGCATGGCATGGGGTGTTAACTGTCTTATGTATCACTAACCTCTTTTGTGTGAATTTTTCACCCTTCAATGTGTATCTGTTTATCAAGAAGAGGAATAACCCGAAATTTGCAAGAAATTCGTTTTATGTTCTCGTTTTGACCAGATACCGGAATTGAGACTTTCAATTAAAAAAAATTTGAGACGGGAGCGAGAATGACATCATCTCTATCCTCACAGAAAATTCTCGTCCCAATTTCCATTTCCTACTCGTCAGAGTCCCTATCAAGATATATTCGCTCTCATTTTCGTTACAATATATTTATTACATACATATTTTACATAAAATATAAATTATTATTATTATATATATAATTATATAGGATTCGAGAACGGGAATAGTAGTCTCGAAAATCCCTGTTCTTGTTGCTAATCCATCTCTAATCAAGAATGTTACTCTCATTCAAGTTCTGCCTCCTTTCCCTAGAGGATGGAATGATTAGAATTACTATGTCGATTCCTTAACTGCCAACAAATTGTGTGTTCTATTTCGTCAATACTCTTTCGATGAAGTTGGAGAATTTAAGGACAAGTATCATCTCAGTCAAGTTAAAACACTAGAAGATGTCAAATGTTTTGTCTGTCATCCTAATCACTCTGCGGACAACGAATGTTTTCTGTAATCCTTGGTAAAAGAAGCCATCAATAAGATCATGATCCAAGGCGTGCTCCACTCTCAATGACGAGTTAAAAATAATACAGGAAGAAACACAAGGGAAGACGATGTTAGAAAAAAAAATACACGGTAAAAGAACAAAAACTATAAGAGTAAGCACGACAATAGGGCAACTGAGCCCCTTGCCCTTTGTTTCCGTTGTTGCTCACATCTATTAGATTTGCGTCATTATCATATCAAGAATTCCATCGCCAAAGAAAGCTTTATTCATTTAACGAATTATACCTCCACCATCGCATCGCACACGTACTGCAGCTACTTGTACAAAGAATCCGTCTACCTTCATAGCATCAAGTTTCTTCCGAAGGCAAAGTCCCTTGACAACAACAACTGCCGCAAAAACATTTTAGGCCATTAGTCCTCACCCTAGTTTCCCCATAGCTAAACATGAGCTCTTCCCCTTTCTTTATATCCCGAGAAGCAAAGAAACAAAGTCGTGGCAGTAGCACTCCGGGGGTTCTCACCAGTACAGACGACAAGTTACCGCCGTCGCATGAATGGTTAATGAATCGAGCAACATTCCCGATTCTGGTGGCGTCAATGTTGATTCTGAAACAAGCCTTTCCAGATGGAAGATGCTCTCTCACAACCAAAAGTGCAGAAGAGAATCGTACAGCTGCAGAAAGCTCATCGTAAATCAGTTGCCGCCTCCTAGCTTCTTTGGTTGTCAGGACTTCACCTGTCCAATCAAAATAAGATCAAAACAAAACTGAACTTCCTCATTAACTTCATGAAACCTCCAAAGCAGCTCTTTTCTTCAATCATTACTTCATGCTCAAATGTCTCAAAGCATCAAAGTTGTTAAAAAACTTTTAAGTTTAATAACAGAACAGCAGTTTAACCTTCTAAAATTTATGAAACAGCCTCTGTTGCTCAAGTCATAAATTAACTGAAAGCTACAAGCTTTCATAAACAAAGTAGCCACATTTTCCTTGTATCTTCTTCATAGGTAAAATGCACCATAATCATGTCAAAGAATCAAACTTTCTACTAAATCCTACACATAGCAACCACTTCTTTAATCATTTTTTTAGTGCATAAGTTCCACACTCAAGCAACTCAAATACAATCAATCTTTCGACAAAAATCCTACACAAAGCAGACACAATCTTTTCCTCATTTAAAAAACTAAACAGTTTCGTGCTATACCAACTCAAGTCTCAAAACATCAAACTTCTCACCAAAAAAACTAAACAAGTACCAAACTTCCCACAATATCGACAAACCAAAAACAGAATTTTGCACAACAATTCAATATAATCCAAATAACAACTCGCACTCGCACACATCATTTACAGAAGTTCGTGAATTCAGGCGACATCAAAATGAAGCATCAAACTTTTCACAAACCACAAAGTAAAAACACCATTTTATCACATTTCACAAGGAAAGAAGCATAACAAAAAAAGGGACAAGTAATCACAATATATACCTGCATACATCAACAGAAATTATCGAGCTTTCTACAAAACACCATTTTCGGCACAATTCACATAGAAACACAGAAAAAAAAAACATATAAATAATCAAACACATACCTGCATACTCACAAACAAATTGGCCACTACAAATCTCCTCATCAGCAAACAAACACCAACCTTTCCTGTCATCCCAAACAACCTTCAACTTCACACTAATCCCTCCGTAGCTCTCTTCACCATCCTCAACTAAAACTCCAACTTTCTCATCCAACACAATGGACTTAACAGAAGACAATTCAGAGCGGGACCCCGATGGAGTTTCGTGATTTTGAAGGGGCCCAAGATGAGTACTTCCCCACTTCTGGCGAGAGAAAGACTCAGAAGGGAGTAGTTGAGACTTAGTGTATAGAAAATAAGAGTATGGAGGAGTGTTTTCGTAATTTGGCGTGTGAAAAGGGATTGGAGAGTTTTCTAAGGATCTAGAGGAGTCTAGACAGCGGGAGCGAGTTACGAGAGTGGTGAGCTTGGAAAGGAGTTTGGAGGTTAAGGCTGTGTTGGCCAGTTCAGGTGGAGTTAGATATGGTAGGATTAAGTCTGCACATTTGACTAATGGATTGTTGTTGTTTTCTTCTTCTTTGGATTTTTTGTTTGGGGGAAACATTTCTTCTGTTTTGGGATAATCAAGCTATTTTTCACAAGTAAGATGGAGTTGCAAATGTTGAATGCAAAGTTGTAAATGCAAAAATTATGAGCATGTAAATTCATATAAATCGTATCGTAATCAAATATTTACATAAATAGTATAAAAATTGAAT
Source organism: Breynia disticha f. nivosa (assembly GCA_948193385.1). Classification (NCBI taxonomy): domain Eukaryota; kingdom Viridiplantae; phylum Streptophyta; class Magnoliopsida; order Malpighiales; family Phyllanthaceae; genus Breynia; species Breynia disticha. Next base: position 3,889 of record CANYCX010252905.1, read on the forward strand.
TTGTTTCAATTGTATTGTGCCAGAAAATGTCAATTATAGATATAGGTATGGAGGATTTTGGTATATTCATATACATATTTCAGCATAAACTTTGCTCATTACAGCAATTGAATGTATTTAGCAGAAATGAGATTGAGTATACATGAAAATAATGAAAGATATGACAAAAGAATATTTATCTATAACTACAGATGTGCCTAGACATTGAACTGGCTATTTTCTATAACTTGGTTATCGATTTCACTCATCAAAATTGGCTTTATTATTCTATCTAATTTACATCAAAATGTAGTAACAAGACCTATGCCTAGCTCTTCTGCAAGTTCATCCCACACTGGAAGCAGTGTTAATACAACCAGGATGATTGCTGTAACAACTGCAGCTTTCCTCCATGTTCCGACCTCTGTTACGTCGTTTAAGCATGGTTTCTCTGGATCCCTCTGCGCGTACAAAATGCCGAAACAGGAATTCAGTAAAATTCAAACATTCGACGGTTCAACTTATCAATAATGATCAGAATAAAAGTTTCAGAATGTAGAACCGTTATCAAGTGTGTAATTTCCGGTCACTGGCATACCTGGCATATCAACACGTATAAGCCCCATGGAAGTGACAAAGGTCCACCAAGCTGAAAAGGGAAATACAAAACAGATTTGCAAATGTGAAGAAAGATTGTGGCCAGGATGAAACATGCTATAATGTTTGAACAATAAAGAAATATAATAGGAATTATTTTTAACATCTTTGAGCAAGCAGTAACAGCATGATCATGCAGAAACTAAGCATACCACTCCCAAACCAAGCATCGTGTAAGTTGTCAAGCCAAGTCCTACCAGCGCACTTTTTCCGAAAGCACCCTATGGAAGCATTTGATACAACATTAGAGAACACCCAGCGCAGGAGAGAATTTCACAAAATTTCATTGTTCAAGGGCTGGAATTAATGATTTTTTGCACCCATGGAGTAAGTTTCTGTTAACAACTAACAAGTTCAGGTGGCTTTGAGCAATTTGTTATCACTGAAAGAAGAGATCGAACTTGTACAGACGGATTTCATTCGTCATTATTCGACAAACTTTGTTTCAGACAACAATATATGGAGAACTTAATCAATTCATTTAAGGAGAGATTTGTACCTGTACGGCTCTTCCACCATCAAGGCATCCCACTGGAAGCATATTAAAAGCTGATGTGGTTAAACCGCACCTGCAACAACAAATAGAATATCAGTTTTATGTGAGCGTATCTATCGTGAGAGTATTCAGCAAATAACAAAGAAGTTAGGAATGGCATGTTACCAGCCTGCAATTACCAGAGGATGAATTGAAACGGTAGCAGCATGCATCGCTCTGCAGATTAACAATAGCATCGTGTTACAAAAATGCTTTTCATGATGAAAAGATTTGCACTGGACTCACAAGCGTAAAACCCAAAAAGGAGTTCTTAATTAGCATATTTATGTTTCTTTCAGTCGCAAGAAATATGATTGAAGTTTATAGGGCGTACGCATAGCCAAGGGTAGCTCTGCTGATTAGTCCAAGAAGCAAGGAACCTTGAAACAACATACTAGGAACCTGTACCAAATCTCCGGCCACATCTGGATTGGATGAGAGCAGAAGACCAACGAAAAACATTGAGAATGAAAGTGCAGCGCCAGCAAATGGACCAGCAAGAGAAATGTCAACTTTGGTACTCCGATCAGGAAGAATAGATTTGAACTACAAATTAAGAATTGACAAGCAGCCAAACATCAATTCATCATCTTCATTCTGTTTCAACAAAGAATATTGCTGAAAACACTATAAATTAAATTCTTAGAGATTCATCAAGATCAATAAGTATTCAATATTCAACATTATAGGCATTCCTACACAATATTTTATGCTTACCTGAGTGATTGCGCCAAAGCTTCCAAGAGTAATGTTAGGAATGAAGAATGGAATGCTTAGTTTTACTTTCTTAGGAAAAGCAGCCAGAAAGTGCCCAACTTCCTGCAGGCAAGCCAAGTAACCAACTCAACCATATGTAATATGAACTTTGTGGTAACTTAGTAAACATGAAGGGGCTGTAGAATGTTAACATTCATAATTGAAAAAACAAAAGGAAAACAAACACACAAACATAACAAAAAAAGCTGCAGTAACAACGATAATTTCAGTAGATAATCTTTGGATTTACCCGGACATTCCTACTAATTCACTTTTAACATGAAAACTCACAAGTTTAACAGATTCAGATGTAAGAGCAAACTATGATTTCGTAAACAACTCCAGAACATTGTGAAATGCAACTGGAACGGGGAATAAAAGCCAATGTGCTTACATGGAACAGCAGAATTCCCAATACACCATACGCCAGTGGCAAAGCAGAATCAACAAATGGGAACAGCAGCTCCATATCTGGTGGATCAACAGCATTTGGATCGGTGAAGTACTTCACCACTTCTGGTGGAAGACGATTGATCTGCGATTGAAAAATTGGAGCGGGTCAACAATCAGAGGTCTTAAGATAGTGATTGAAATTGGCAATCAATACACATGACAAACTGCAGAATTCATTCACAACATGAAAACTTGATAGCTATCAGCTTACCTGAGATGCAATTCCTAATTCAACTGAGGAACCGATGGTTAACAGGAACAATAGCAAAGCAATAACATATTGCCATAGAGTTGTTGGTCCTGGCTCTGAAACCTCTTTCCGTAGTAAACCAAAGCTAACACGTGGTCCACCACGAGGATCTGGTCCTTCGGCATTTGGTTCCTCAACCATGAAAAGGTTGTATTTATTCCCTGTAACTTCAGCAAGCTGTTTCTGGAACTTGGCAAAAACATCCTCTCTCTTTGCCCTTAAATTTCCAAGGAAAAGAATGCCTTCACCAAAGTCCCCAAATGGTTCTTCCTTTGTAACCCAGAAAGTTGAATAGCCAAAAAGTTTATCCTTAATTGTCTTTACATCAGATGGATCCACCTTCTCAGGTCCAAGAAGCTCCATTAACTTAAAAGAGTCAACAGGGAAGTTGTTATAAGCTGTTCCAAAGGAAGACATCGCTGGTTGCTGAAGAAGAAAACCATCAAGCTGTCATATTTCGATGTTTCCAATCAAACTAAGCAAACTGATCATGCAATTCAATCTCATTTACAGAAATAATAGACTAAGCATGTGAATTTACGGCTTCTTAAGCTTTAAAAATACAAGAACATCCTTGACTAATATCAATCATCCTCTGCAAATAACAACTGGAATTCACAATTACTATCCCTATGAATAATCAAAATTCGCTCCTAATTCCAACAAGCACGAAAACAAAAAGACATTGCATTCAATTCACAAAAAACAAAACTCCAACACAACCAAAACGAAAATATTAAAAGCAGCAAAAATTTACCCTTGAAGAAACTGAACTAGAAGAAGCCTTATCTGAACCCAACTCACTATTACTTCTCTTACTCTCATCCTCATCAGACACCGCAGTTTTCATATTAGACTCTTCTTCTCTCTCCACATTACTACCACCACTACTACTATCACCATTATCATCATTCCCACTACTATAACACCTAAACCTCAAAAAAGCCTCTTTCTTTGACCAAACCAAGCAGGAAAAATTCCACTTTGACTTATTTGAACCAAAAGCTCTAATCTTTCTATCCTTCAAACTGGTCCTACTTGGTGAAGATGATGAGCGGAATTTGAAGTTTAAAGTTGTGAAGTTTAAGGTAGTTAAAGTTCCCATGTAAGTAAAAGTGTGTTGAAGTGGAAACTCAGATGAAAGTTCGATGCTTTAAGTGGGGTTCTTCACTTATTTTGGTTATGGAGGGATTGGTTGTTTTAGTCTGGTTTGGAAGCATATCCTGTTTGCCGGATTTTTCAAATATCTTTTATTTAACTGCAATAATAATATTTTGTTTATATTTTTTAAACTAATAATTATCGAATTAAAGAAAAGAACGACTGCTCGTTTCCCAACACACAAAGTTGCACAACCCTCACGCTACGCGGTCGTTCACACGGATCGACGCTTACGAAAAACGCAGCCAAAACGACGCCGCATCAACTCCTATATAAACTAAAATGCTACGCATGGCTCTCGCGCTTTTTTTTCTCATTCTCTCGCACAACTTTTCCGCTATCTCTCTTGCTTCAGAGAGAGAAAGGGAAAGAGAGAGAGATAGTGATGGGCTCAGCTCTACTCCATCTACGCTGCCGCGTCATCTTCTTCTTCCTTTCTTTTGTTCTCATATCACGACACTCTCTGGTGACAGCGAATTTTAAAGGTAAATTTTTTATCTATTTTTTTGTTTTTCTTTATTTATTTTTTGTTTTGGTTTCTAGGTTTTGTGTGTTTGATTAAAGAGTGAATTGGATTTCTGTGAAAGTTAGGAATAGAAATGTAGTTTTTGTTATTTTTGTTTTGGTGATGCTTTGTGAAGATTCGAACTTTTCTGGTATATATTGATGTTACTTCACCAAGATTGAGACTTTATTGGTATGTTTTGATTATGTAGCTTGTTGCATGTGTTAATGTGTTATTATTCACTCACTTATTTGAATGCAAAGGGAATTTATGCTTGAAACTGTGGTGGTTGATTAATAATAAAAATGTACTATGCTTGATATCATTCGTTTGGTGTTTCTTTTGTGGCTATTTTGCTAGGGAGTTTGTGGAGGCGGATTTTTGTTTTTGTTCCTGTTTTGGTCCAAAATTGACTCCAGGGTTTTTTCAACTTGTTTTTTTTTTAATTGAAGGGTTTTCATTTGCTTGTTTAATGGAATTGTTACATGAAATCATGAATATAATGTGCTGTGTTCTTTTATTGTTAGCTGATAATTAATGTTGCAAGACAACTAGAATCTTTAAAAAGTGTGGAAAATCACGTTTTCTTGTTGATACGACTTCTATTGAAGAACTTGATTTGTTCTTTCATGTTGTACATTAATGTCAGATCGGGAAAAGTTTTTTTTCACGCTTAAAAGTTAAAACTTACAGGATCTTAATTATGCCTTTTTCAGTTTTTCTTTTTAACTGTTGTGATTAGGCTCCTAGTTTAGCTGCCAGTTTGCATTTCTTGTATCCGCTGTTGCTCACACTTTCCTTTCAATCATGAATAGGTGTTTTTGTCTTGCTGCTTTTTTGTTTTCCATTCTTTGAACAAAGGTGCTTTTGATTGTTTAAGAGATGATTATGTCTTTAATAATTGCAGGAATTGACCTTGAAAATCCGGCTATTGATGTTACTCCATCTCGGCTTTATGGGCACTCTCCTGGCCAACCATCTAAAGATGTCATACTATGTGAACGGGTTAAGGTTTCTGGACACTCAAGATCAAAGCTTGGAAGTTTTGCTAAATCCTTTCGTGTCACTTTGGCTCCATCTGTAGTAATTCCAGAGAGATTGCATAGCAAAATCCAGGTTTGTTTTCACCGGTAAGTGAGCTTCTTTTTTCCTCTTTTGCATAAGTTAGTTGCAAACTTTCTTTTGATAGCAGTGAAATTCTTACTCTCATTAATGGTGTGTTGCAGGAATGTTTCTCTTGAAATGTGCCATTGTGAAAGGGATGAATGGAAAGCTGTCCACAAAGGAGTATGGAACTTTGCCATGTCTCCTTATGAAGAAAGATATGTTGATGTGAAGTACATTAGCAATATTTCTGGTTCTATCACTATTTCTGTTGATGAAGGTCTGGTTTATGTACCCTTCTTTTCCCTCTGTGCTTGGTCTCTTACATATCCTGTTTTTTCCCTTGACCATTGTTTGATTGTAAATTTTCTTGCAGTGTCGCAGCAATGGCGTTTCTTCTGTCTGGCACTGGGATTTGTTGTGCTATTGTCGGCCCCGGTTGTCAGCAATTGGGTTCCCTTTTATTATAGCTCTTCAATGGTTATAGGTGTCTTTCTGGTTGTTATAATCATTCTCTTTCAGGTATTATGATTTCTCCTCAGTTGTGGATCCATTGATATTTTTATTACAATTTAGATTGTCCGATTGTTCTTCAAATTTATGCAATTCTACAATTTTTTATTAACCATTGGTTGTATTGTTGCAGGGTATGAAGCTTTTGCCAACTGGAAGGAAAAACATTTTGTATCTATCTTTATATGGGTCAATGGTTAGTGTGCTTTTAATTTCGCTTTATGTTTGATTTAGTTCTAATTCTAGCAGTCTAACTTTTTCTTCTTGGTTGCAGATTGGAACGGGCACCTTCATTTTGCATCATATTTCAATGTTGGCAAATTCTATTCTTGTCAACTTTGGATTGAGTGAAGAAATGCACAATCCGGTAAGTACACGCATCTTCATTTGTCTTGGCTGTTGTGTTTGGATTTAATTGTCTTGTTTCTAGGAAGTGGTATAACTTTTCTTTGTTCCCCGTTGTCTTTGGTGCTTACAGGTGTTTGTCTTAGTACTGGTTGGGATTGTTTTAGCAGGAGCTGCTTTGGGGTACTGGATGGTGAGAAAATTTGTCATTTTAAAAGATGGAAGCGTGGATGTTGGTGTTGCACAGTTTGTGAAATGGTCAATGCGCATTGTTGCAACAGCCTTAATTTTCCAGGTATGTTATGTGATTTTCTTACTGAAACTGTAAATGTTTCTTTTGTTAATATTTTTCCATACATTCATTCATTAAGTACGTTTGGTAATTCATGTAAACATCGGGTGGATGCTCGTCTGCATCAGCTCAACCTGCTCGATTTCTTTCCTATAATCAAAACTGATTATTGCCACTAATCGTACGGCTAAAAAAGGACATATTTCATTACACTTCATTCTTTGCTTCGGCATGCAGTTTCCGAACCTTTTCTTTCTTTGGCATTAGTTGATTTGTTTTGGCTTGATGCACAATATTATTTTTATATTTTACATTCGTTTTGCTTTTCCTTTTCGAGATTATACCAGATTTGATTTTATTTTGTAACCAGGTTAGATGTACATGATTGGCTCTTTGTAACCTTTTGGTTTTACTAATGCTTAATTTTCTTGTGTTTTCCTGTTCCTCTTCAGAGTACTGCCGATACTCCATTAGCTCTGGCTACCTTGGTATCTTCGTATATTGTCTGCTCTCTAATCAATAAATTGATGAGTCCTCACACAAAGTAAGTTTCTATATATCTTCCAAACCATTAAGTTTCTATCTATCTTCCAAACCATTTATCTTTGGTTATTCATTGATGATCATGCCATTATTTTAATATCTTGCAGTCACAAACCATATTCAAGGTCTGGGAGCTCTTGGTTTGGTCAAAATAATCAGGATTCACCCAAACCCAATCGTGCTGAATTTCTTAGCAGATCAGCAAAAGCAAATGCTGGAGGGAAGATATGGAGTAGTCCAAAGAATTCATCTGGCTGGGTCAACTCTCCCGTTAAAGGTACTTGTGAATATCTCCATTTTGGATGGACACGTCACTTCTTAAATTTTTTATGTCAATTACATATTTGGCTGCAAACTTGAGTAAATGTCTTAATGTGCTGCCGCAAATTTGTCTGTTTATGATCATTCACTCTAGTGCAATTTGAGCCTTATTGTGTATCAGATTGATTGATTTTCTATGTTTGTGTGTGCAGGTTTGGTATCAACTCCAGCTGGGACAATGGATCACCAAGATTACTACTCAACCTTTCACAAGACAGCGAAACAGAAGAAGTTCACAAAGAAGCAGTGGAAAGATTTCACGAAAGAATCCACCCAACAAGCCATGGCCGAATGGGCAGCATCCCCTGAAGTCACTAATTGGCTCATTGAGAATGCCGACCGCATTCAACTTTTGCCGAGTGATTCCGGTTCAGAAGACCTCGTGGGAAGTGAATCAGACTCAACAGACGAAAATGCCATCGGCAGTGGCAAACGGTTTGGGTTGTTCAATTGGTAGTTAAACAGAGTAGAAAGATAGTTTGAGTGTAGGAAATTTTGTTGAGGCTGTGGTAGGGAGTAAGAATGGCGGATAGATTTTGGAAATTCTAGTCTGTTGCAAGAGGAAGCAACCAGGGCGAGGCAAATTTTCTAGGATTTCTGTAATCGTGTGAGAAATCTGGATTTTTAGAGTTAGCCATTGTAATTTCTTTGAGCGGTACGAGGTTCCATTGTAATTAAAGTAATGTGATATTGTATAAGATGCTTAACTGTAAACAATTGAAAGGTTTCTTTCCTTTTCATCTTTCTGTATAAAGATAAATGATCTTTGGATGGCTACAAATATTTTTCTTATTCTTATAGAATTTGAACACTCCAAAGCTCGTTCGGATCAAATCGATTACTTTGTTTGTGGAGGTCTATCATGCTCTGGACTTCAATTCAGATTACGTTTTTATTGTACCACATTTAAAATTCGATTGACGGTGTGTGTAATCGTGTTATCAAATCAGAAATTATTGGAACCAGCAAACGAGAACCATGAATACCTTCAAATTTTCAAACTAAATCGACTTCAAAGCCAAGTATAGTATTATAATAATACAACCAAACCAAAAAATTGAGAGAAGAAGGGCCCACCTGAAACTTCTCCTACAAATCAAAAGGTTGTCCAATTCATAGCTCCCATCGCCACCGAAAACCATTCCATTCATCCCCAATGCCTCCAACAACAACCAGTCTCCCCACAACGCCCAATAACCCACCAACGACATCCCTCTCCATCACAGAAACCATCAATGGTTCCCACAAATTCACAATCCAAGGCTACTCTTTAGCCAAAGGCATGGGTGTTGGGAAACACATTGCTAGTGACAATTTCACTGTTGCTGGTTACCAGTGGGCTATTTACTTTTACCCTGATGGCAAAAACCCCGAGGATAATTCCTCTTATGTCTCTGTTTTCATTGCTCTTGCTAGTGAAGGAACCGATGTTAGAGCTCTTTTTGAGCTCACTTTGATTGATCAAAGTGGCAAAGGGAAACATAAAGTTCATAGTCATTTTGATAGATCTCTTGAGAGTGGTCCTTATACGCTTAAGTATAGAGGAAGCATGTGGTAATCTTTAGCTTTTATCAGCTTATGCTTGAGGATTTTTTCGCTTTTACTGAATTTTTTTTTGTATGTTTTCTTCTTTTTTGTTTGGTTTAGTTTAGTGTGTGGTGATTGAGGTTTTGGTTGGGGATTTTTTGTAGGTATGATTGAATTTGATTGGTTTTGTGGAAAGTTTTGATCTATTTTGGTTTAGTTGAGATTTGGGTTTTGTGAATTATTGTTTGATTTGGCTGTTTCTAGGGAATGTTTAGCTTTTTTGGTGCCTTCTTTTTATTTGGGAGTGTGGGATTTGTTTGTTATGATTGAAGGGATTGCTGTTGGGTAATTGAAATTGAGTTTTGATGATTTTTTCGGTGGTTTCTGTTGGTTTGGGTGTTATTTGAATGATAGTGGAGAATTGAGAATGTATTGTAATGATGTTGGTGCATTTGGTGGATGATTCTTGGCTGAAACGTGAATTATGTTTGATGGGATAATGTTAGCTGTTACTTGTTGTTGTTTTTATGGAAAATTTTGAGTTGTGTTGTCAGTTGTCACCACTTTTCTTCGTTTGCGAATTTTGTTTATTTGGGATTGAACTTGTCTAGTAAATATCGAATAACTGTGGATGAGGTTAATTTTATTTATGTAATGTAAATGCGGTTGATTTATGTTTGATTGTAAGTTGTGATGTGATTGGATTTTAGCTTTTGATTGATTTTTTAGTTGTTCTTTTCCTTAATGATTCGGTTATGAATGGAAATGAATTAGAGTAACATCTTTTAGTGATTTTTTGGCATGATGCTGTTGATTGTATGTATGCTTAACCATGATGATTCCTCTTTCTTATTCTTGGAGTTGATTTGCATTTTATATTGATTTGTTAGTTGCATGCTGGTATTATTAAAATTGTGGTGTTTTTTCCTAGGGGGTACAAGCGTTTTTTCAGACGAGCTATGCTTGAAACATCAGATTTCCTAAAGGACGATTGCTTGAAAATACACTGCACTGTTGGTGTTGTGGTTTCTGCAATAGATTGCTCGAGATTGCACTCTATTAAAGTTCCAGAATCTGATATTGGTGATCATTTTGGTATATTATTAGAGAATGAGGAATGTTCTGATGTCACTTTTGATGTTTGTGGAGAAAAGTTCCATGCGCATAAGTTGGTATTGGCTGCTCGGTCACCTGTATTTGAGAGTGGATTTTTTGATTCTATGGAGGATGGTAATCACGAAATTGTCGTGGCAGATACCGAACCAAAAGTTTTCAAGGTATTATGCTCCCTTTTTCTTTTGTTTCTGAAGTGAAGCATTCTTGTGGAACCTAAGTGCATAGGTGAATGGATAAAATTGCTAGGAGGCTATTCAATTGTTTTGAGAAATGCATTTTATCTGGGAAAAGGTGTATCTGATTATTATCTTTTATCCATAGTTGTTTATAGAATAAAGAAGGGAAAACAAGATATTCTTTATCTCTACTTTACCATATATAATTTCTATTTAATGAATTGTGTCAGAAAAGTAATTCTAATAATTATTTATAGGCATAAGTACATTTTTGTTGCGTAGTTTTGTGTCATCGTCTGCTAAGTTATCATACACTTTCATGGTAATGCGAAAGAACAACTGCTTGTTATCGTATAAAGAACGCAAATTTCTGGTGCAAAATTTTGTTTTGACTAGACAATGTTAGGATATTTGTGCAATGCTAACTGGAAATCTAGTTGCCTTTTTGGTTATTTCCCTGTGTTATAGCTCTAATAAAATCTGTTTCATGCTTTTGTCTGTGCAATGCTAATTGGAAAAATTGTTTTCTTTCCTGGTTATTTCCCAGCATTGTAGCACCAATAAAATCTATTTCATGCTTTGGTCTATCTTGACCATTTGATGATGAGAAAAATTGGTTTTCCCTTGATCATGTCGATGTTCATTTTGTATGTTGCTTCAAGAATATAATTCAGATTTTCAGTGAGGTGAGTTCATCGATTCTCATAAAGAGTTTGGTTAGTGAATCATTTTATAGTTGTTATATTAAAGACATTCTGGAAGAAAACCTGCAATTCACTTAGTTATTATGAAGAGAGAGATGTGCAAGGTGGTGAAATGATTATTAGGTATTTCTGGTTTTCATAATATAAACATGACTCTATTCGTGTCTTATTTTTTTTTTAATAATTTAGGAGATATAACAAGTGCTTTTTGTTTTGTTTTGTTTTGCTAGCACCATCTTTAAAACTCTTGAAGATTTTATTATGGAATTTATGATCTTGATAGAAGCAAGGAAAATCATTAATATTTTTTGTGAATTCCTGAAACGGATTGGTTAGTCTGTTCAATTCTTTCACCATTGGCGTGCAAATCTTTCCATTGCTAAAAGAGGGACACATAAATCAATGTAAAAAATAAGAAACTCTGCTTTTATTGGCAGAACTAAATAGTTAATATTGTCCACTAATGCTGTATATAATATCTAAATATTACTTTCTACTAAACTGTTTACATATTCCTGCATGTGTGACATGAAGGCTTTGCTTCACTTCATCTACAAGGACACTCTTATCGAGGAAGAAGACCTTTCCATCGCAAGCTCTTCCTCCATGCCTTCTGTATTTGACACACTGGCTGCGAAGTTGTTGGCTGCAGCTGATAAATATGAATTGCCCAGACTTAGACTGATGTGCGAGTCTGTACTCTGCAAAGATATAGCTGTCAATTCAGTAGCCAAGATCCTTGCCCTGGCAGACTGCTATCATGCCATGGATTTGAAATCCGTTTGCCTCAAATTTGCTGCGGAGAATCTCGTAGGTGAGCTTTCTTATTTAGTTTTCTATTTTTAGGATCAAATAGTAGATGAATGCTGTTTAATGCATATTTCCCTTGTAGTAATAGCTTTCTGCTTGTACATTGTGTTACAAAGGATCGGTACCAGTTTGCATGTTAGGCCATACAAGTATGACAATATTTGATCTTCTAGTTTGCGTTGGAATATAATTTACCCTTTGAAATAGACGTAAGATTGTTCTTCGTGATTCATCATTATGAGACATCGTAGGTATAAAATGGGCCTGGCAATTTCATCATTTGGCATCGTCATTGTTTTTTCCTGCCTCGTGAGGATAGAAATCTGCCATGATTGTCATTTCTGTGGTATTTTTTTTTATGCAGCTGTGATGCAATCTGATGGATTCGAGTATCTGAAAGAGAACTGTCCATCCCTGCAGTCTGAACTCCTCAAGACAGTGGCAGGATGCGAGGAGGACTTAAGCGGAGGTGGAAAGAGTCGGAGTGTATGGGCACAATACTCGGATGGTGGTGATACAAATGAAAAAAGTGTAAGACAACAGCCATGGGAGAACAACGGCGAGAGAAGCCGAGGCTTGTGGGCGAACCTCGATGAGCGTGACGGCAGCAGAAGTCCTGTTCAGGAAGAGGACTGAAATTTATAGATTACACAAACTTGATTTGTTGTGAAAATGGAATGAAATGACCAAGAAAAAATGTCAGAATAGAGAAGGTAATCCTGAGTAGACATTGCCTTGGCGATGACATCTTTTTCATCCTTCCAGGAGTATGTTGTAGTAGTAGTAGTAGATGGCAAGAAGTAACTTGTAATTCAGTGTAACAGGGAGAGACTCACCTGTCTCCTGACAAAATGGAAAAAGCAGTAACTGTTAGCTCATGTAATTTAAGTGCTGCTTAATGGTTCTACGAAAATGTCGGTGTGTTTTAACTTGCCATTGGAAAAATGAGAAAGCAATGATTGCTCAAGTGACCTGACAATTACCTGGCTTTTGTTTCCTTGAAACGGCTATTCATCTTTCTCATAATACCATGAACATAGTAGTAATGGTGATATATTAAGAGCATCTTAGATTTGAAGACGACAAGAGATTTTACTTTCTATATTAATAATGAAAATATTGTTATTGTTGCTGAAATACTTCACTTTCTTTAACTAAATCCTCTTATTCATCGGTTTTTTAAGCTGTTGAAATTGTATTTTTTTTATCAATTAAAGCAATTGTTTTCTACGAGCATGATCATTATACATATTTTAAAGCATTTTTAACACTGCAAATTACATTCTCAAAAAATGCAATGATGATTTTGTAGTGCAAATTCACATAATCTCACACGGTCTAACTAAACTTTTTTCTCGATTCGATCTTGATTGACCGTTTTGAATTGATGGTTCGATTGATTTTTAGTAAAAAAACAAACTGGAAGTGGCTAACCGGAATCAACCCGAATAATCGATTCAAAAAACGAAATTAGAACCAAAACGGTTGAACCTTATGTTAGCAATTTGAATCGTTTTTGCATCTCTTGGCATAAGGTGTAAATTCGTATTAGTTTTATCGAAATCGTATAATGCTATTTTTAATCAATATTATTATGGATTAAAAATATTTTTAATCAATATTTTTAATCAATATTAATCATATAAGGTGTAAATTCACCTTATATTGTAATTATGTATTCACAAATCATTTTATAAAATATTATTATATGATTTGAGCACAATAACATGATCTTATTTTTCTCATGAACGTGGATTGCAATAGGGGCTTCATACATGTTTCCAAACAAAAAGAACATTTGTCAGTGTCCAACTTCGATTAAAAAAACTGTTCTTATAATCACAAAATGACAAAATCATCTTCCCATTCAGTCACATTTCACCGAAAACAAATAAACAATGGATAATACTAAATGAAACCTTATCTAATAAACACCTATGATTCAATAATAAAAGTTCTGTGAAATTCAGTTCAGTTCTGCACATGGGATTATTCCAATTTGATTTAAAACCACGCCTTTTTATGCATCACTGATATTCTTTTGGCTCAAAACAAATCGAGGAAGTCAAAGATTGATACTTTGATGATGGGTATGGTTGAAAACATTGGTGAATCAAAGAATTCATGTGGGTTCAGAAGTTTAGTTAGAAGGAAGCAAGTTGATTCTGTTCTTGTGAGGAGAGAGGAAGGAAATCAATTGGCTCGGAAACTCTCTGTTATTGACATCACTGCTATTGGTAATTTAACTGAAAAACCTTTTAACTTGCCAACTTTTAGGTATTCGTTTCTCTTTTTTTTAGCAGAATTCAGTTTGCAATGAATATTTTTATCGTCTGTATTTTATAATCTGTTTTTTTGCTGTTGGCTTTAAGCATTTGTGTGTTTTGTTTGCAGTACAATGCATATTTCAGCATATGGTAATTCTTAAAAGAATTTGCAGTGTAATTTTTTTTTTTTACTATGGAATGATTTTGCTTAAACTTTTGCTTCTTTTCAACAGGAGTGGGAGCAACAATTGGAGCTGGAGTGTATATTCTTGTTGGCACAGTTGCTAGAGAGCAGACTGGACCTGCTCTTACTGTATCTTTCTTCATCGCTGGACTTGCAGCTGCCCTCTCCGCTTTCTGTTACGCGGAACTTGCCTCTCGATGCCCATCGGCAGGAAGTGCATATCACTATGCATACATTTGCATAGGAGAGGGGTATGAATTTCTCAAACAACCCAGTGTTGAGCATTGTCTTAATTCTCTTTTTAGTTTTTACCATTAAGTTTCTTACTGATGCTTTGTTTTGGATATCAAAATTTTTCTGTGCATCATGCCTGGTGGGGGAGATGGTTTAGAACCTACAATCTTAAGCTCTAGTCAACTAAGCTTATGTAATATGGAATAATTAAAATTTGACCTGTCAGATATTTTTCTAAAGGCATAAAGATAAAAAAAGTTTATGACTTCATGGATGAAATTAAAAGTCACCTTGAAGATTGAGTTTGGAGTTCAGTGAGAATGATGATTAATAAATTTGAAACAACAAACGATAAAATAAATGAGGCTTATTGATGCATTTCATAATTTGTTGGATCCTATGTTGTATCCCAGTGCTGCGTGGTTGATTGGTTGGGCACTGATTCTGGAATATACAATTGGTGGTTCAGCTATTGCTCGTGGTCTAACCCCTAATCTGGTGCCGTATTCTCTAACTTCAACTCTGAGTTGTTCTCTACTTTTTTCTGTCAATGAAATATTTATGGGGCCTATCACCATATGAGTGATAGTTTGTTAACCTCTAGATGCTGCATCACTCATAGTTATGCCAATCACAGGCCTTATTTTTTGGAGGAGACGATAAGCTGCCATATTATTTAGCGCGGCATACCATCCCTAGTCTTGGTGTTGTGGTAGATCCATGTGCAGCTGTTTTAGTTCTGGCTGTCACATTGCTACTTTGCCTTGGAATCAAAGAGGTGAATTAATTATTCTGTTTCTTTATTTTGTGAAATTTTTGTTGCATCATTTGGTAATGACAGTGTTTGTTTTGTGTTGCTTGGAATTGCTTTAATATCTACTGGGTTTAGAGTTCACTTGCACAAACCATTGTTACAACAGTGAATGTATGCGGAATGGTGTTCATCATTATGGCTGGTGGATATTTAGCTTTTAAGAATGGATGGGTTGGATATGAACTTTCTAGCGGGTAACAAGTGCATTTGTTTGCTTGTGTTATTTTCTTCTGCCTCTACATAGACCGCCACACCTTTTATTTATGTTATGCCATTTTCCTGTTCTGCTTTGGTAGGTATTTTCCCTTTGGAGTTAATGGAATGCTTGCAGGATCGGCAATAGTCTTTTTCTCTTTCATTGGTTTTGATGTAGTAACGAGCACAGCAGAAGAGGTGAATCATCAATGACCAAAACTTCTTTTCGCCTCATCGTACCCTTTGGGTTTGATTTTCCTTCTTTAATCAACATGGCAGGTCAAAAATCCTCAACGAGATTTGCCGTTGGGCATAGGCATCTCTTTGTGTATATGTTGCATTTTATACATGCTTGTATCTGTCGTTATCGTTGGGTTGGTGCCGTACTACAAACTGGACCCTGACACCCCAATATCTTCAGCATTTTCTTCTTATGGGATGCAATGGGCAGTGTAAGCTGAAAGATTTTGCTTTTAATTTTTATATGTAGTCATTATCTTCAAGGCATTGTTCTTTTTTATTCTGTAACTTTATTTTTGGCGTCAATAATTATAGGTATATTATTACAATTGGTGCAGTAACTGCTCTTTGTGCAAGTTTAATGGGTTCTCTTCTTCCACAGGTATGTATTTCTTCTGTCTAGTCGGAACAGTTTTAGTCACATGAAAATGTTCTATCACTTTCTATATTTGAAGGTTTTTTTATTTTAAAAATATGAGACCTATTGAATGAAAGATCTAAAAGTTTTCTTTTATTGCCTGTTGATAAGATAACAAAGAAATTATACTCTTTGATCTAACTTGAAAAATGCCAGATTTAAGTTTCACCAATGACTTTATCTTGTTCATTTCCACAGCCCCGAATGTTTATGGCAATGGCTAGAGATGGATTGTTGCCATCATTCTTTTCAGACATTAGTCCACGCACCCAAGTTCCAGTGAAGAGCACTATAACAATTGGGATTCTAGCAGCAGCTCTTGCATTTTTTATGGATGTTTCACAGTTGGCAGGGATGGTGAGTTGAATTTCTAACCTAGAAATGTTTAAGAGTTTTCTGTATAAATTTGACTGAACAATTTTTGAGCAATTTTTTTTTTCATTTCCTGCTTCTGGTTACAGGTTAGTGT
Organism: Breynia disticha f. nivosa; assembly: GCA_948193385.1. NCBI lineage: Eukaryota > Viridiplantae > Streptophyta > Magnoliopsida > Malpighiales > Phyllanthaceae > Breynia > Breynia disticha. Next base: position 20,457 of record CANYCX010252905.1, read on the forward strand.
CGGTACCCTTCTTGCGTTTACGTCTGTTGCACTTTCAGTCTTAATACTAAGATATGTTCCACCAGATCATGTTCCTCTCCCGTCATCCCTTCAGAAGTTCACTGATTTACCATCACAGCCTTTGGCTGGTAGTACTCCGGAATTTGGGAGTTCTTCAAACTGTGATGACACTACCAACTTCCATGATGATAATCAGACGTCCACTGGACATCCTCTTCTTCGAAAACACATACCCGTAGGTAATTAGTTAAGTTTCTGCTGTTGAAATTTGTTTTAAGTGGACATCTTCTATGTTTTCTCTTTTGATCAAGTTTTTATGGCATGAAATTGAAAATATTTCAATGTAACACTGATTAGAAAAGATTTGAGTTCTCATAAGGAAATTATAAGTAGATTGGTAATTCTGCTTTAAAATCTTTTAGAATTGTTATTAGCAAACATAGATTAAGGACTAAAGGTAATATTACTTTTAGATTGACAAGCAACTAAGCATATGCGTGCATCTGAGCTGCTTATACTCGCCAGTTTCCCCACATATTCTCATGATCATAAAATAAGAAAGATATACAAAAATAAAATTTCGGATGTTACAAAACTGATCGGAACATATCTGCTTTGAGGATGGTCGTCTGTTGTTTGATGATTGTACCTAATTGATGTCTGCAACTTTCTAATACACTTAGAATTTTCTATGTCAATCTTACAGATGAAAAAAGTCAACAAAAGAGAAGGAAAATTGCTACCTGGAGTATAACCCTTGTGTGCACTGGAATTACTATTCTTTCATCTGCAGCTTCCTTTGAAAATCTTCCCAGGTTTGTCATCTAAAGTCAGTTCGTTCGTCTTATGCATATTTCCAATAGATCCAGCATCTGATTGAAGCCTCCATCAAAACCAATAATCATTTTTTTTACTTTCCTCCCTCAGATACAGTTGATATTGTTTAGTGAATTTATTTTGTTTGTTGATGTCAATTTTTGGTTTTTGCAAAAAGAAAAAGTGCTTTGTGAGAACTAAGTTGGTTTTTGCAAAGTACGTAATCTCACTTCACAAATGATTTGTTTGTTTGTCTTTCCCCAGTTTTCTGCGTTTTACGCTGTGTACAATCGGTGGAGCTCTTCTATTATGCAGTTTGGTTGCCCTGGCTTGTATTGCGGAGGATAATGCAAGACACAGCTTTGGACATACAGGAGGTATGTTTACATTTTCTCTGAGCATGTTATAGTAGATTGGTGAGCGAGGAGATTTAGCAGCATCCTGCCAAAAATCTTTCGAACTAAAATCAATGAGAGACAAAAATGTTCTGAAACTGATGGAAGAAAAAAGAAAGATTGTGGATCTCTTTATCACATTTGTCTTAACAGTGAAATTTGTGAAAAACTATTTCTTTTGTCTCCTCTCTCCAATGTTTAGCAACTGTGGATTTGGCATTTCTGTTAGTATGCGATAACTGATAATTGGATTCTTGATTCATACTTTGCAGGTTTCCTTTGTCCATTTGTGCCTTTTTTACCAGTTGCTTGCATTCTTGTCAACACATACTTGTTAGTTAATCTAGGGTGAGTACAACACAATCAAATGCCTCAACTCTAGGTTTGAACATAGAATCGTAACCGCGCTTTGAACTGTAAATTCATCAGCGCTTCTGATTCTTCCCTCTGATACACCAATGCAGGGGAGGCACATGGATCCGTGTATCGATATGGCTGCTAATAGGAGCACTGATTTATTTTTTCTACGGCCGCACGCATAGCTCCCTGAAGAACGCAGTTTACGTTCCCACGGCATATGCGCACAAGATCTATCGGACATCGTCCAATCGCGAGGTATAGTTTAGCCATCCTGAAATGGAAAAGATTTGGCAAAAAAGGTCCCTGTTCCATGAACAGATCATCCAAGGGATCATAGCATCATGGATAGACGAAACCAAGTCCACAATGGAGCTTGGTTTCCTATAATGTAAGGTGGATTTTGGGATATTGAATGGTGCTATTTGTCACCCTTGTTTAATTAAATTTGTTGGGAGTTTGTATAATAGTATTCCTCCTCGTTTATACATAGCAACTACTAAAAAGATGGTTACTTGTAAAGTTGGGAATTTGGTCCAAATAATTAGATTCAAAGCTCAAGTTGCACGTATCTTCTCATGCTGTGTTTTTAAATTAATCATATTTGTGTGGACAAGAAGAGATGGCATGGCATGTTCAGTCATCATGACATCTTCCACCTTTTAAATATGTTATTAGAATATATTTTAAGTGACCATCATCAAGGCATCCCACTCAATTGTAACTTTGATTAATTTTGTTATTATTAATTATGTATATTGTAGAGTGATGTTGGTTGAATGAAAAAGTATCCGTCAGGTCAGCCATCGAGCTTGAAGTCACGTGACCAAACTGTGGAGGTTACAGTTACGAGATTTAGCATTCCCACAGAATTCACGATTTCCAATTTTCCTGACCCAACTACCTCTCTTCTTTTAATATTCTAAACTGATGCTTCCCCCATACGCAAACACCACGAATGCTATTCGAGTTTGATCTAACACTGTAATTTGGACCACAAAGCTACCTTTTCTCATGTCTTCAACAATTATTTTGATAGCAAAACATGATGGAATTTAGTTAATGAACAAAACCCATAGAGTGTGTGTCCACTACAAAATTCTATATAATAAGGGCAAAAAGGAGAACTCGGGGTCCATGCGGATTTGTATTTCTGTGCCCAAATTCTTTATAATAGGGATTTTGTTAGTGGATGTCATATTGTCATCGTCAAGTCTACCCGCTATGAATTATAATTTATGTTTGACTCATCAGATTTAACGTTCTCGTTGTGATATATCTTTAAATATATTTTTGAATCCGTCTTAACGACAAAAAGAGTATACATAGGGAGAGAGAGATAATTCTCCATAAGCAAACATATTCTTTTGAGTTGATGCTTACTTATATAGGACCATACTTAGGGTTGCTCATGTGAGGTCTTTTCGTAGTCTATATTTATAGTTTTCACTTTTTTATCGTATATTTTTTGTAAGACTATTTCTTTAACTGTATATTTTTAATATCATTTATTAAAAAATAATAAATTCATCTCTAATAATTTCGCTAATTATTCCTACTTTCTTATTACAAGAATTTAGAAGTGAAGAAATCGTAATTAGCTTTGCAAACATAAAAAAGTCCACCAATCTGGGAGCAGCAAGAATCTACTTAGATTCCAACATTCATAATTCACTACAATAATCACTCCAATAATTAAGGCTGATGACGAATGCATTCTGACAAACAAGGCAATCAAATCCATTGATCCAAGTTGGCCAAGTAGGGGCAAGTTAAATCTACCCACAAATCACTTCTCTGACAACACACACCTCAACACCACCCCCAACACATCCAATACTTTTTGACTTTTTTAATAACCCAACTCATTTTCCTCTCTATTTATATCGTCATTTCCAAAATAAAAGAGGAGTTCCTTAAAGTTTCCTCTTTATCCAGCCATTCAGTCTCTAGGACTCGCCCAATTTCCTTTGAAACAGTCAAATTTGTCAACTTTATTATAATTTACACCTGCATTCTGCTGTTTTGTTTACAGGGAATGTGGGCAGTCCTTGTTTACCTTGTAAATATATTTACTTTTGTGGAAAGATAGAAGCTTTAGAGATTTTTTAGGTTGTTTTTGGGTTTTTTAGGAATAGCCGGATTGTGAATTGGTCTAAAAAGGGTTAAGATTGTTGTTTTGAAGAATAGGTTGGAGATTTTTTATGGGTTTTCTTGTTGATTCTCAGAAAGATGGAGGGATTGGTGTATTGGGAGGTTGTGTTAGGGGTTTGATTAGGAGAAAACAGGTTGATTCTGCTCATGGAAAAGCTCATGTTCATGGCCATCCTCAATTGGCTAAAGCGTTGACTGTTCCTCACCTCATTGCTATTGGTATGTTAATCTTTTTTTTTGTGTGTGTATGGTTTAGGATTTTAATTAGAGCTATAATTTTGATTTTATTTTTCTCACTTTATGTGTGGTTCAGAATGGTTTATTGATCACTAATTCATATTTTTGTGTTTTCGACTTTGGTTTAGGAAGTTTGTGATGTTCGGTAAAAATAATGCTTATTGTGGTTGTTTTTTGTTGGAACAAAATGTAGCAAGTGTAGAGCGAACTTTGCCTTTTGTAGCTTTCATTTGCATATCCATTATGGTCATGAAGAATTTTGTATTGATCTACTAATTCTCAGCGTTTTACATATCTAGTTTGGAATATAATTCGAAGTTCTTTTTGCTACTGGGTTAGGTGTTGGATCAACAATTGGAGCTGGAGTTTATATTCTTGTTGGAACTGTAGCAAGAGAGCATTCTGGACCTGCTCTTGCTCTATCCTTTCTGATAGCGGGAATTGCTGCTGCCCTTTCGGCGTTTTGTTACGCAGAACTTGCAAGCCGTTGTCCTTCAGCTGGGAGCGCCTATCATTATTCATATATATGCGTTGGAGAAGGGTAATTACATGGCAATTGTTGGAAAATAGTGGTTTGATTGTGTTGCTTTTGGAAGAGTTGGTATCAACATTGGTTCAATGTGCAGTGTTGCTTGGCTGATTGGTTGGGCTCTGATATTGGAATACACAATTGGTGGATCCGCCGTTGCTCGAGGCATATCACCCAATCTGGTGAATTTCTGACAGAAATTTTGTGTTTTGTTGCTTAGGAGGAGTTAAGACTTTTTTTAAAAAAAAATCCTTTGAGACTTGTTTACCTCTGCTTAAAAATTTTCCTTGCGTCATTTTTCTTCCATCCAGGCATTGATTTTTGGAGGTGAGAATAGCCTGCCGTTTTTTCTAGCTCGTCAACACATTCCCGGGCTTGATTTAGTAGTTGATCCTTGTGCTGCTATTCTTGTACTTATTGTTACTGGGCTCTTGTGTGTTGGAATCAAGGAGGTATCCTTTGTATCATCTTTCTTTTTGAATTGTGAAGCTAATTCTTCTTCTGGTTATATCTTATTTTCTAATCATTTCAATAAAATCATTTGTGCAGAGTACTCTGGCACAAGCAATAGTCACATCCATAAATGTATGTGCTATGCTCTTTGTTGTAATAGCTGGCAGTTATCTCGGCTTTAAGACTGGATGGACTGGATATCAAGTTCCTACTGGGTAAAATACTGCATGGATTCCACCCCAAAATTTTAAAAGAAGCAAAAGTTTGATAATTGTGTTTTTTTAATTCCGAAAACACCTCTTCCGGAATAATGATTGTAAGTTTTTTGTCTGAACTTACAGGTACTTTCCATATGGCGTTGATGGAATGCTTGCTGGTTCTGCAACCGTGTTCTTTGCTTATATTGGTTTTGATTCGGTAGCCAGCACTGCTGAGGAGGTGTGAGTTTTCTTTAGATTGTTCTCTTCAATTGATGTTGTAGTGCATTTTCTTTGTGATAGTGATATGTTCCCAATCATTGCCATTGAGCAAACTGACCAATTAAAATTAAACTTATAATTCATTTGCATTTTTCTCTTTATTAGGTGAAAAATCCTCAAAGGGATTTGCCCTTAGGAATTGGGTTGGCGCTATTTATCTGTTGTAGTTTGTACATGTTGGTCTCTTGTGTCATCGTGGGTCTGGTACCTTATTATGCTATGGATCCTGATACTCCTATCTCCTCGGCTTTTGCTAGCCATGGGATGAACTGGGCTGCGTAAGATTTTCTGCCTTTTCTAATCCATGGCGTATTTGTTTTACATTTTCATTTATTTATGGTTTTTTGTTTGTAGTTGCTGAAAGCCATTTTTTTATGATTCCAGATACATAATAACCGCAGGAGCTGTTATGGCTCTCTGCTCAACATTGATGGGTTCAATGCTTCCTCAGGTAATAACCCTCTTTCCTTTTCTCTGTTATGTATATGTTAGACTGAGAGTTTGATATGCTGAGAACTTGATGTCCATTTTATTGCCACATTACCGTGTTCTTGTATTCGGGAGAGACTTAGGATAGGTCCTCAGCACAAGAAAATCAAGATTCCACAGAGCTTGGCATAAATTCAGTTGTTTAACATGTATCTTTTCTGTTCCTATTTCAGCCCCGGATTTTGATGGCAATGTCTAGAGATGGATTACTGCCATCTTTTTTTTCGGATGTTAATAAGAAAACTCAAGTGCCAATCAAGAGCACGGTGATAACTGGCATTGGTGCAGCAGTGTTGGCATTTTTCATGGATGTTGCACAGTTGGCAGGAATGGTAAGCGAAGATGCTCAACAGTCAAAATAGTCTATTTCTTTTTAAACGTGGAAGAACCTTCAATAGGCAGTCAGTTTTGCTGTATGAGTTAAAATTTCACTATAACTAATGTACTAATCTGTTCTCAGTAAGTATTCTCGTGAGCATGGTGAAATAGCCTTTTGCTATTTTGTAATAGCTAGATATGAGAGACTTAAGTTCAACTTTCCCTAACTTGTTGGTTTATTATAAAGCTTCAATTCTCTTTCTGCAGCATAGTGCCACTTCATGCTTTTAATTGTGAGTTTATTTGCAGGTCAGTGTTGGCACACTTCTTGCTTTCACTATGGTGGCTATTTCTGTGTTAATATTGAGATATGTCCCACCAGATGAGGTGCCATTTCCATCTTCACTCCAGGACACCATTGATTCTGTATCACTGCGGTATGGCAGTAGCAGCAAGTGCAATGATGAGGAAAAGCCTGAGGTTTCTGGGGATACCACTTTGCCTTTACTAGGCAAACGAAAGCAAGTATTTGATTTCCCCTTGATCATAAAACAAGCAGCGGAAGGAAATTGTGAGTTTCTTATCTTTTTTGTCATAATATAGCGCCTCCTCTCTTATTATCAATTTTCTGATCAAGTTATGTCTTGCAATGCGCGGGGCACTGTTTTGAACGAGTTGCATTTTCTGCATTTTGCGTGCTAATGGCTTGTTTGCTTTGTTTTCCTTATGTGCATCCCAAGTAATGTACTGTCTAGCCTTTCATAAACTGGTTCTCTTCTATCCTTTGCAGATTTTACAAACGAAGCTAATCGGCGAAAAATTGCTGGCTGGTCTATAGCATTCACTTGTGTAGGTGCATTTCTGCTTACATATGCAGCTTCAAATTTGAATCTTCCGAGGTGAGCGGTTGAGCATAATTAAGAACAGTTTCGTATTCTTTTTCGCGCATCTTGCGGTTTACATTTCTGGTGTTTTCAACGGATGCATGAAAAAAAATCTTACATTGTTATTATGCTTTTGTTCATAAGAACATTATTTTTACTCTTTGGGAGTTAGGAATGTAAGTGTGGGATTTTTGCTGACAGCATTCCACGCTATGGGGCGTGTGGAGTTGGTGGTGCTTTGCTTTTGTTAAGTCTGGTTGTACTCACCTTCATAGAACAAGATGATGCGAGGCATAACTTCGGTCATTCAGGAGGTATGTGCGCTACTATGTTTGCTTCTTGTAACATCTTTATTTGCTATTACGATTTCTTGCATATCTCATGTATATATAGGTCTTACTTGGTTGATTAACCATATAAAATGCTTATGTATAACAAACAGGGTTCACTTGTCCATTTGTTCCACTCCTTCCTATTATCTGCATTCTCGTCAACATCTACTTGCTCATCAATCTGGGGTAAATGTTTGAATTAGTAATACCAATTAATGAGTAATACAAATCTGGAATCTCACCTCTTTCCTTTGTTTGAATTTTCAGAGCTGCCACGTGGGCACGAGTTTCCGTATGGCTCGTGTTTGGAGTGCTCGTATATTTGTTCTACGGAAGGACTCACAGTTCGCTACTGGACGCAGTGTATGTTCCTGCAGCTCATGCCAACGAAATTTACATCAGCTCCGGTGAAAATTTAGCCTAGAATGAAGGCACGCATGAATGATTGGTTTCTATGATCGGGATAGCAGCTGAACCTGGATGGATGGATGGATAACTACAACAGAACCTCTTTGTTGTATTATTACATAATTCATGTGCTGTCTGAAATGAGAGTCTTTCTTTTGTATATTATAGTATAGTAATAATTGTGTACTGGGGGTTTTAGGGGACTTGTGATTCCATCATTGTAAATATTTATGTATCTGTTTCATGGGATGGGTTGTTTGTTATAAAAGCATGCATTGCAAAAGTATACATAATGGCATTGATTACACTATCAATCAATATACTATTCTGAATGTCCAACCAAGAAGAAATCCACATCCACCTTCCTTCCCAAAACGACTCCAGGCAAGGCTCCCAGCGAGCAGAAAATAATGGTTCATGCTTTCGTAGAGAAAGAGTGAGAGAGAGAATTGAGGCGGCCGAGGAGAAAACCAAAATGGAAGATAACTTCAAACCAATGGATCGGAAAAGAAACTGGAGTAGAATGTTGTTCCCGAAACTTGCCAATTCCTTTCAACCCACCCACCCACCCCATTTTAATACCAAACATTGTAAAGATACATACACTATCCAGAAGCAACTATTTAGAATCAAATACTATTACCAACATCCAAGTTCAAGGCAAATGGATTCATGTTATAGATTTGATTCTAACGGTTTTCCCAGTCTTTCAACTTTTTGCTTCCTTTCGGTTTAGATATAGGTGCATTCATTCCCGCCATTTTTGCGTTGTATTTTGCACGAAGAGGGTCATTATACGTCCACCTGCAAAACAAAAAGGATCGTCTTAGGGAAAAGCTTACAAGCATAATGACAATGTACAAAATCGGTACTTAAAAACATTAGCCTAATTGCACATTCTGACCATCCAATATACTTTTAAAGCAATCACAAAATCATTAAACCATTATGTTCCAACTTCAACTATAATACCTAAGAGATCAACGAGCAGCAAGAACGAAGAAGAAGCAGAATTGTCTAAATAAAGAACAACTCTAAAAGACTGCAGTGTCAGCTGCTACCCTACCTCATAACGAAGTTAACAGCTGGAAATCCATTCAATTTCTCAACAAAACTTGATTTGTTTTCCAGAGTAAATCTTAAAACATTGAGTACAGAGCATTGCAAATTTATAGTTTGCAAAAGCTTGCAACTTAAGCGTTAAAATCTTATGACAAAAGCAGTAATTCCGTAGTCAACACAAAGATTCAGAGCACTGATAAGAAATGACTAATTATCCAAAAGCACAATGCGCCAAAACAACCAACAGGGCCTTGTTCTTCAATAAGCAAAGATATAATTTTTCAATCACAAATTCTTCTAGTTAGAGACCTAAAAGCCATTCAAAGTTCAAATTCAACAACAAAAAATCCAACAACATAGCAAAATCAAAAGCAATTTAGGATAGAGAAACAGAACACATACGGATTGTTCCAATCAGTAGTATCCTCATTAACCAAATGAGTCCATTTGGTCCTCCCACTCCGACCGAAATGCTTAACCTGCATAACCTTTGGTAAAATACTCTTATCCATCTTATCCTCCCCAGTAGGAGCTGAAAAATCCCTACTATAAATATCATCAGTCCTGGCGGTCGCAGCTCTATCATCAGCATTCTCCTGAAAGAATGCACCTTTGTGATAATACTTCTGCATAAACCTCCACTTCTGCTTATTCCCCGAAACAGGTTTCGGATTTCTCCTCTCCCACTCCCTCCTCTCCTCCTCAGTCATATTCCTAACCTTCTCCACCTCCTCCCTTTCCTTGGCAACTGCTTCCCGCGCCTCTCTATCGCGCTTTATCCTTGCAATCTCCCGCACTTTCCAGGCCTCGTACTCCTCTGCCTCATTCACCTCATCGTCGGTGTCCACATCAGCAACATTTGCCTCCATCTCCAAATTCCTCTCCACCATTTCCTCCTTTTTAATCTCCTCCACCAAAATCTGCTTGGTCTCGACTTTACGCAGCTCCAAGTTCTTCCTCACCTTCTCCTCCAACTTCCGCTCCTCCTCTTCCATCCTCTCTCTCTCAAAAACAGTCTCCCTCTCGGATTTTGGCACGAAAACAGGCTTCACCATAGCAATACCAATCCCCTCATCCTCATCATCGGTTTCATATTCAGACTCCTCCTCCTCCTCTTCTTCCTCCTCCTCCTCCTCCATCTCATCACCCAAATTGACCTCCTCATCAATGCGTTCTTTCAACAACTTTTCGCGTATTTTACGCCTTTTTTCCTCCAAAGCCTCCTCATCCTCCTCCTCTTCGTCCTCCTCCTCATCGCTCTCATCCGCGGTCGACACAACTTGCGCCTGGCGTATACGCCTGTGATCCGCTCTGAGTTGATCGCGGTTTTCAGCTTTGGTGAGGGCTAAACGACGGAGTCTGGGGTCGTCTTTGAAAGGAACGGAAATATCTTCGGAGGGAAAGGCCTTTTGGAGATCAGATTTGAGTTGAAGATCGTCGTCGGGTTCATCGGCCCATTCGGGAGCTTTGCCAGGCCAGTAACGTTTAACTTTGGTTTGAGTGATTTTGCCACGGAGTTTGTCGCGTACTGCCAATGCGATATCACTTACACCAGCTGTCACAGACATTGTAGGGAAGGAACCCTAGTATTATTTTGATTTTGGGTGTGAAGGTGAAAAAGTGGAGAAGACGAGTGCTTGCGAGAATTTATCTATTACTATGTCTTGGGTTGGGATAAGCCTGGTTTTGTTTTGTTATATTGCCCGGCCCCGGTCACATTTTTAATCCACCCAACCTTCCACACACACACAAACACACAAAACCGGTGAAATAAATATTAAAGCCAATCAGAGAATAATTTGAACGTAATTGATTTGGTTAAATATCTGGCTCGATTGCATGGTTGATTCAGTTCAATGGGGCCAATTCGACAAACAAACAACTTCGAAAATCTCTGTTTAAAATACTAATGTACATCATTCTGAAGACGACGCATTAAAACAAACCAAAATTTTCACTGTAAACTAAAAGACGTCTTCCTCGACAAGAGCTAAATATTTCATCCAATACCATTCCTTTACGTTCCGGGAAACAAGAGAGATGGAAAGCTTCATTTGTTTAGTTCTTTCAACTTATTCCTTTCCGTTGCCTTGACAAGATTTCCACCACTGCAGTCTCGATGCCAAATGCAGCAAGCAATCTGTTCCTGCTAAATAGGTTCTTTGAGTGAACTCGGTATTTAATGAACAAATATGAGCCGATGAAGTATATAAGAGAGATGGAATAAGAGAAAACTAGTCATCATACCTTCATCTTCAGTTTGATCTGAGATCACGATCTCCACTACATTAACAAGGATAGATTCTTAACAACATATGCTAACTACCCAATTTTGGCCTCTCCGTTTACTAGACTACTAGCATTTTCTCCAGTTAAAGTGCTGACATTTTTAACGTTGCTTTTCTTGGGTTTTTGTATGGCTACATCAGGCACTTCTTTGGAAGGGCTGGCTGGTCTCTTGTACGCCTTCTTTTGAGGAACTGAACTCGGCTGGTCTTTACTACTTTTGGGTGAAAGCTTTGGGGCAGTAGCCTTATTTTTGGGTTGGTCCTTCTTTTCTTCATCATCCTTTGCACTAGATTCCTCTGGAGTGGGATCGGGAAGCAGAGCTTTGCGGCTGAGGCGTAGTTGCCCCTTGTCATTTACCTGTACGATGTATAATGATTAGCTTGAAGCTCCAGTTGGTGCAAGTTGCATAAGAATTGAGAGTCCATTATGCAACACTTCAACGATACAAAAACAGAGAATTCGAGATCTAAAGGGACTTTCCTTTCTTAACCAGTTATAAAAATATTAAGGCTAAAAGCGAAGCAAGTGAATGTACAAGTACAACACATTAAAAGTCAAAGAAAACTTCTACCTCGATAAGTTTGACATCAACTCGGTCTCCAATCTTGAAAGCCTGTGTCAGAGATATTAAATTATTACTCAAGAGAGCTAAATTACAGAAAGGGAAAAAAACAGCAAGCTTACATCTTCTGCCTTTGCCAACCAGCCTGAACTCAATTCACTTATATGGCAAAGTCCCTGCATGAAATTTGAGTTGAACTGAGAATTTTAACATCTACTTGCTCACAAGTTTCTTTCATTTTAATACATTGAAAATGACGAATAATGAAACTAAAAAAAAAATACAAGTTTTTGCAGCATGTACTTCTTCATATTCTTTAAACACGAAACTCCTTTGTCTTTTGTCAATTATTACAAAATCAAAACCTTGCAACTTAGTTGTAATCAAAGTAAGCCCTAACCTAAGTATGACTAAAGCAATGAATTTGATTAGATTATCATAAATAGGCAACACGCAGAAGAAAAAGTGGAATAATCATAATATATGATGTGAAAACAGAATTGCCTAACTTTTGCAATGTATGGGTTGGTCAAATGAGATGATGACATACCTCGCGGCCTGGAGCTATCTCAACAAAAACTCCATAAGGAGCCACAGATTTGATCTCACAGTCCCTAAATAGTAAGAGCAGAAATGTTAAGAGTTTCAAATTTAGTCAGTTAGCAACAGAAACACTAGAGGATCAACGCATTAAAATTTAAAAGTTCAGTTGGAAAGTACACAAGGTGTTGAAACATTCATAGCCAAGATCTTTCCAGTCAGCATAAACCTTTTGAACAGACACTATCATTTTGAAGCGGATATGTAATACAACACAAAATTCTCTTCCCATTTGGACACAGAAACAAGCCATTTAACTCCAGAAACAAAACTAAATGATGATGCTCATAGAAATACAAACCTGTAAATATCGCCAACTTTTGGAACCATTGTCAGACTACCAATAAGAGATTTGGACTTCTCCAGACTCGATAAATTCTTTGCAGTTATTTTTACCTGAGGAACCATAGATTTTTCAAGTTCCGTTCTAAGTCACATCAGACAAATAAATAAAAAAATAAACTCATTGCCCATGTCTTACTGTTCCATCATCTTGTGTGTCAATAGCCTCTACCCCACTTTCTTCAATGATACTCCTCACCTTCTTTCCACCAGAACCAATAATAAGGTTCACTTTCTCTGGATCAACCTGTAAAACAACTACTTGGTAAGCAAAAAGAGCAGCACCAGAACACAGAGCGTCAGTTTTTTTTTTCAGGCTAGCAGATGCAGGGATATAAGAGAAACCAACCTTCATAATATGAATCAAGGGGGCATGCACAGAAAGTTTGTTAGAAGGGGAAGGTGAAGATTTCAACATTTCTCCTGGTATCACAGGAAAAAAAAAAAGAAAAATTAGCAGAAATTACATAGTTAATAAAAGAAACCATTACAAGCAATGGTCCAGTTCAAAAAAAAAACTACTAGCAACAGAATGCATATGATTGACTGTTTATCATCTCTCAAATTATCGAGTAGGGTGACAGAGTTACTGGATGAGCAATATGTAGAACCATACAAAAGATACCAAAGGATTTCAGAACTTTTCAAATTTGAAGGCAACAAAAGAATTCCTTCCACTTTATTCTCCGACCTCAAAAAAAAAGTTTGATAACCATACCAAGAATTTGTTTCCGGCCATCCTTAGCTTGTAAAAGTGCCTTTCTCATAACAGGCAAAGTAATCCCTCCAACCTATTATGTCAGAACAAGAAATGGATTAAAGATGCAATTCATACTATCTAACACATAAAGTGGGTCTTTAATTAATAATTTATTCATTTGGGATACAAAACATGAAACCAAGCAACTTCCAGTAAACTCATTTAGCTTTATTTGTGTCTTCCAATGATATTGCAAAGTAATACAGTTAACTAGATTCCAAAAAGAAATTGACTGCGCATGGAACAACTTTCAACCCCAAGGTACGTAGAGAAGCAAATATAATGACCTTTATATCCATCTGGAATGCAGTGACTCTGTCCTCAGTTCCAGCCACCTGCAATGATCATTAAGCACCTTTTGAATCTTTCCAGGAATAGGTTAACGCAAACAGACAAATCAATGGCACTATGAAAGAAAGAAGAACTAATATCACCTTAAAATCCATGTCTCCAGAGGCATCCTCAGCTCCAGTTATATCTGATAAAATTAGAGGTGTTCCATCACCTCCAAACTCTTTGGTGTCCAAGACCATGCCCATTGCTATACCAGCAATTGAACATTTAACTGGAACACCAGCATCTTGCAAAGCCAAGCAACCTCCACAAACAGAAGCCATACTGATTTGTGCACAAATTAGATTATAAGGTCCAAATCATATGCGCAATAGCTTGCCGTGAATTCTTAAAACGAAAAAGTATATCCTAAAAAATGTTGGAAGCATTATGTGTTCAACTTTACGCACAAACTTTTTTAAAAAAATATATATTTGGAACAAACCTCGAGGAGCCATTGCTTTCAGTGATGGTACTTTCAACTCTTATAGTGTATGGGAAATCATCTTCAGAAGGCAATATAGGCTCAAGAGCTCTCTCTGCAAGTGTGCCATGACCAATTTCTCTTCTACTCGGTGCTCCCACTCGCCCTACTTCTCCAACAGATGATGGAGGAAAGGAATACTGAAACATTAAGAAAAAAGAAGCAAGTGGAATTCAGTTAAACACTAGGCCTCTTTCTTTACCATAAAGGATAACGTTTATAAGTAGTAATTGCTCGTGTTAAATAAAAATTATTTTTTACAACAAGGATATAAATATTTTAAAAGTTGGCAAAAATAGTCCATAAGATACTGACTCTTTTAAATGTTGTATTTTTTTTTTGTAAATAATATAAGCAATTTAGTGTATGTAGATTGCTTAAATGTCCAACAGTATTTATAGCCAAATAGCCTAGAGAACTTTAGCTCTAGCTTTCAAGGTTATAGGAGGGCAAAGTAAATTAATTGTTATGATTTAATAGTAATGATTAATCTACTAATTATTTTATGTTTGCAAAAGCCAGAGATTGCACAACGAACACGAGATTGCAAACAGCACGAGCTTAATGCACATATTTATTCTGACACATAAGCAATTGCATTCTATAACATTCAAGTTCAAATAATATCACTCCAGAGAGACCTGAAGATAGAACCTCTTGAATTCATCCTCATCCACAAGATTGTCAACTTTCTGTGCCATTTGTTGATCACCAAGTGTAACAACAGCTAGTGCCTGTTTAAAAAGAGAGATGATTTTGTTGCAATGACTTGATATCTGATTGATACATAGAATTGCTAAGTGTTGGACATGAGAAGTTCTTTGCTAACTCATGTTAACCCTCAGCCAATAAAAATATGAGCTTACCCAGTCCGTTTAGTACTAAGAACCTTTGTTTTATAAATTCAAAGGTATGTTACATATTCACAAAGTTAAAAAAAAACTCAGGAAACACATGAAATCTATAAAACCATCAAAATGGCATACAACTCTTAAGATTCGGTGCTCAATAAATACTTGTGAATAAAGAATAAAATGGACATAATTAAACCTGTGTTTCACCACGTGTGAAAAGAGTGCTTCCATGTGCCCTTGGCAGCAACCCACATCTAGAGTTAATTGGGCGTATTCCCTCGGGGCTTCGCCCATCACTTCTTTTTCCTCCCTGTCACATAAGGGAAGAGAAAGGGAAAAAAGATGGTCACACTCACCATTTTCAAGGAGAAAATAAGAATTTGTAGAATATAAAACAATTACTCAGAGGTCAAAACAATCACAGTGATAGTGGTACACTTGGAAAAAATGAAACTTGATCAATCAATGATAATCAACAAAGAAATAACATCACTTTCTCTCACATAATAAGGACAGAAGGGAAGATGAGGCTAAGGTCATTCCTCAAGTAATGAGCAGAAAGGAGGTACAGAGGCCAATGCAGCTATTCTTTTCACATTTTCCTCCAAATATAAGAAAGAATATAATTGAGGCTGCATTGTTTTTGTGTAGTTTGCTTTTATGATATTAAAATTCACCAAAATAAATTAAACAACATCTAAAGAGGTGAGTTCTTTTTATTTCATTTCCTTGCCTTCTCTCCTCTATCTATTCTTGTACCTGGTTAATTCCTCTCGGGCAAAGATGCCATTCAGGAAAAATGGCTCTGGATGCAAGCATCAACAAAACATTTCAGAAGAGTATGTTCTATGTGTTATCTAGGAAATTCTTTTACCCCTCACATCCTTTTGTCTATTGAATGTTCATTTTACAAATGATCAATTATTACATTGAGAAATTTTTTTTCCAGTATTCTCTGTTGGAGCCACATCATACCTCAACAATACGCCTCCTCAGGAATTTGGACGAAACTTCTTTGAATACTAGCTTCACATCAACTTCAGAAAACAGCTGAAAGAAGACAAATGTAAATGGTCTCAAAGGCCTGGTGAAAATAAGAAAAATTAGGCGGGACACGAAACAGTCTTCAGCAATTATCATGATGGAAAGACATGTAAAAATTACCCACAGATTCGGGCTTTGGACTTACCTGTGGAGAAGATTTCCTTGGAACTGGCTTTATGTGGACATCTCCTTCATCCACCTCACCATCCACAACAACTTCCTCATCCTCATCTTCATCCTCAAGCAGATCTGCTACAATTTCAGTGGGAGCTATAGAATTTTCCTTGCTTACATATCCCTTTTCTGAAAGTATGTTAATAACATTTTCTTCCAGTGATATTATGGCCTTTCTCCTTGGTATTTTGCCCTTAATTTGTAGAACTTTCACTAACTCATCGCCTGCAATTTCCTGTGCAAAAAAATGTGATCATGATTACCATCTTTACACACTTATAGTACAAGGAATATCAAGAACATACCTCCACATGCTTATATAGCTCTGGAGGAGGCAACTTGATCGCATCAAGCATTTTTGGCTTTCCACATTTCTTCACTAAAGCATCCACCTCACTGCAAATTGCCCGTACAGCATCCTGGTTTTAGCAAATAGGCAAAATTTTTAGTATATAAACTAATCTATTTGCTGTTTAGTGATGATCTCATCAAAAAGATTTCTATAATGTGATGTATTAACAAAACAGCAGCACAGCACCCAAAATATAATAAACTTCCAAAGTATAAATGGGTTCACAATTAGTGCATTATACATTTAGCAACTACAAATGGACCAATAAACAAGCAAAAATAAATGAGAATTTAAGAGGTTCAAAAAGTTCATAACTACCATTTCTTAGCACGATGCATCAAACTAGAAGGTAGCGGGATAGAGAATCATATGAAGCTAAAATGAAAAGGATAAAAAGCTTAAATGGTCATTTGCTCATTCGCTGCAATAAAGCAATAAGATCAAAAATAATAAGATGAAAAAAGCTACACATTTCCCTTGAAGTAAACAACAGAACATTAGCAATATGGATTAGCTATTTCAAAATAAAAAATTATTAATTATGGCTGGTGAGCAAAAAATAGCAAATAAACTTAAATAAACAACCTGCCCCACTTGTACTGCTTCAAGCAATTTATCCTCAGGAAGAAAATTGCAATAACCCTGCAGAGTGGAAAAGTGAATTTATGGTAAATTCTCTCCACATGAGTGTCCATTACTGGAAAATATATAATAGAACCCAACATTATAGTTAAATATATTACTGTAGGTTGTATTAGTGAGAGTGCCAGTTTGGATGGGATGACAAATTTAGTATGCGCCTATGCAGCTAGTACTACATAGTGAGAGGAGAATGAGAGAGGTAACTAGATATTCAGTTTATTTATTGACCTTTTGTCTTAGAAGATTGGTAAAGCCAAGAATATCTACTTGGAGAGCTGTTGCCTCAAGCAACTAGAATTGGGTATCTAGTGATCTTTATTATTGTTCTTCTTCTTATTATCAAATAAAACAGTTATTTGTCATCAATTCCATCTGTTAATTCATATTATCATAATCTCCTGTGTTCTTATCAATATTCTGATTAACACAGTTAGGTGCTTTTTAACACTTTAGATTCAATAATGAACAAAAATAATATCATTTGATATTTCCCAATTACCATATATCAAAGAACTTTCAACCTCGAATTGCGAAAGTAACAATAATTATATAACTAAAAGGAAACCATTTGAATAAGGCATCAAACAAAAAAAGGTAAAAGAAATTAAGTCCAGAATAACTAACTCACTGTATGACAACAACTTAGTTTGGATCATATAAACTAAGACTTAACCATACTTTGCAAGGCAATGTAAGCAGAAAATGGTAGGACGAGGAAAAAAGAAGACCTCTATCGTCAATATTGCATCATCTGTGCCAGCCAGAACCAAATCTAGTTCTGAATTCTCCATCTCTTTGGTTGTTGGATTGACGATAAATTTTTCACCCACTAGGCCAACTCGAACTCCTGCAACAACTTTTTTTTGGGGCACTTCTGAAAGAGCTCTGTGGTATTTGAGTTGGCAGTTAAATGTATTAGTACATGTGTTTGTAGTCAATAATTTAATATTTCCTTAGTAGTTCAAGGGTAGGATAAAAGAAAAGGAAATGAACGAACAAGGATTTAGTGGGACTTACAATGCTATTCCAGATGCTGTGACAGCCAAAGCATCAGGAGAATGCAAACCATCATAGCTCAAAACCTGCAACAATGGGATGGATCAGTTTATTTTCCACCAAAGGACCGACATACAAAGAAGTGAGAGCAACAACACATGATATTTTACTTTCGATGATCATTGCACTTACTACTACCACAACATATATCAAAACATCATAGTGCAATAACTCAGATAACAGAAGTTTGCAAATAATGGTCATAAGAAACCAAAATAACTTCAATCATTTATCTAACTCACATTCTATGCTGTCATGATAAAACTTCTAATTGAAACAAATGCACTTATTCTGGATGTTAGACCAAATGAACATATTAACTCAAAACAATTTAAAAAGGGAAAAAAGTAATCATACTTATCGTTAGCAAAAGATATATGACTTTACTTCTGTAATTTATATTAAAAGGGTCATCGCCAGATTGACGGGAGGTTTAAAGGACTACATTCTCAGAATGTATAAGATTCATGACCCAAAAACTGAAGTAAAATCATAAAACCAAAAAATGAAGAACATATAAGATCCCATATTTGCGCTATGATCACAAATATAAGACTCGTGGAGATAAGCAAAAGTTATATACAAGAAAATTAATCCCTTAGGAATTCAGTGGACTCACCCAAGACAGTATCTGAGTTTCATGGTAGAACCCCTTAAGCATAGTTGGCCGCAAAGGTCGATCAATCAATCTACAAGTAAGTACCTTGATAGTAGACATCAACATATAATCAAGTCAATAAACAACAAACCATCTCAAGAGAGATGAAATTTTATTATCGTATCTTTCCCAAATCCTTATGGTTGTTTCTTGCCGCTATATCTAAGCAAACAGTAATAACAAAGACTAAATATGGCTAAACTAAAGCCACTCAATAAATTACACCAAGATACATTATGGATATCACTATCAACACTAGATGCACAATATATTTTTAAGTGAATCAAGTCAGGCATATAAATAAAGTCGAAAAAAAATCTACCAAGCCAAAAGAGATGAGATAAATATTTGTGAACCACAAACAAAATAAAATCAGATGTACATGATAGCTCTCTCAATCAAGCTTTGTGCCATTCACATATATTTGCAAAACCATGGATAAATAATCGGTTGTTTAGTTGGTTTTGTAACTGTTCTAGCATCACAGTGTAAAAGATTCAGCACCAATTCTAAATAAACAAGGATAAGCCAGCACCTCATGATCTTTTGTCCTCCCCTCTCGTTTGAAAAAACCCCCACTGCAGCAATGGCAGAAACGAAGCATTAATACCAATTATCTTAAATGGATTACACATAATTATGAAAGTGATACAAACCTAGTGCGACCAGCGGCAGAAAAACGCTCTTGATAATTTACAGAGAGCGGGAAAAAATCAGAAGGCTCACCAGGAATGTCATCCAAACAGACGGATGCGTAGATGATCTGTCACATAAGCACCAAACATTTTGATTGATAAGGGCCCAATAAAAAAGGCCACGAAGAAATATATATCAGAAATTCAAATATGCTTGAAAATGTAAGCATGCAGTAAAACATTGTGGCAAGCGAAGAGTAAAAAAGCACAGGGATTCGATTGAAGGTTGTAGAGCACAAAGGTATGGAGTTCGAGTTATCAATGTTCAGATGCAAAATAGGAACAACTTCTAAGTTCTAACTAATACAAATGAAAAAGGTTGGTATGCTAGACATGCTTTTCTCCCTTCCAACTTAAAACAAACCTAACTCTAAACTAATAATATTAAACTACTAGATATTCAAATTGCTGGAGACATGAAATATTTCATAATCAACTATACTGGCATAAGAAAAAGTGGGAAATGAACATCTCTCCACTCTTGGGTGCTCATTTTTCAGAAATAACACATTGAATAATACCAGAGTAAAATCTTTCCTTCGTTCACACAAACATTAACGAGATTCCACAGACTCGACGGCGCAAAAAATTCCAAACAAACAAATTCAACTTCACTTCTAAACAAATCACTAGCCTAAAATTCATCCAAACGAAAACAAAAGCTTACAGTTTCTCCATCAGTCACAGTAACAGCTCCACTAGCTTGTCTCCCAATATGACCTGTCTCGACCAAAATCTGCACATAAATACAAACCAAACACGTTCCGTGTTTCCATCACTGCTCAATCTAAATTCACTTACAATTCCTAGTCAGCAAGTAATTATCACACAGCACAGATAATTCTATAACATTTGAATATAATGCAGTGAATGACGAATTCTCAAAAACCGACAAGGAAAAGGTAAACAGACATTTCTGCTACCGAATGGTATTTGAACAGAAAGAGCATCGGGAAAAAACGGCGAAGTATCCGCTTGAAGCTCAGCATTGAGGCAAAACCTGCTGCATTTGGTAGAAGAGAGAAGCAGAGAAAGAGAGCGAAACTTGGAGAAGTTTGTAGAGGTTCGGGAGCGAGTAGTAGGAATGTTGCTGTGTAGAAGTGAGGGAGGCATGAGTGGAGCATACGGCGTCGTTCGGATAATGGTAGTGGGAGGGTGAATGAGCATCGTTAGTTAAAAGCGAGGATAATACGGTGTCGTATAGGTGTAAGGAGTGAAGACGATGTGATTATCCGTTTAGAAAGGCGCCAGGACGAACAATAGTATTACTTGTTCCTAAAACCCGACCCGCCTTTACTGGGCTTCGGTAAAATTACATTCTAGGTCCTCTTATTTTTTATTTCCCAACAAGAAACGACATTTTCTTTTCGTTGTTTGTTATGGGAATGAAGAAATTGCGTCAAATATTAGTATAGCCAGTGAAAATGAAATATTCCAATGAATACCGAAAGTTGGGTTTTTGAGTTTCATGCAAACCTAACCATTCAAATATTAAAAAAACTCACTCTTATGCTTTTGCTCATAAGAGTTTTCAATTTATAACACGACAAAATAAATTATGAGTATAAATTTACGAGGCGATATAAATATTATAAATTTAATTTTTATAATATTTATGTCTCAAATAATAATATTTGATAAAAAAATAACACAATACAATCACGATACGATCAATATAAATGAAAGTCCCTAGCTCACATCTTCTCTTATCTTTTGATGATTTTGAATAAAACTTCAAAACTAATTTTGATCAAACCCCAAACAAAAACAACTACATATTTAACATTTCTAGAGCAAATTTTATCAAACTCCAAACAAAAAATAATTAAAACATTTCCAACAACCTCCCTAGAATATTCATTATTTTATTAATTTTTTCTTCATTCTTTAATTTAGTTTAATCTCTTAATAATTTACGTTATATCAGACTCCTTAAAAATTTCTACATTCAATTTTATATCAATAAAAAGGTGTATGGGAGTGAATTTTTGACTCCTTGTATATAAGAAATGAGAGGCATTTCTCCTAAAAAAAACATTCTAAAAGTCTTAAATATAAATAAATTATTAATAAATTTAATAAAATAAAGAAAGATATTGCATAAAGAGTTTGTCGGTAATGTGCTTATATATGTATAAAATATACTATTTTTTAAAAGAAGAGTGTACATCCATTCCTAATTATTTTATTCAACAAGCAAATATACGAATAAAGTTGAATAATTTTTTATATTGCATATTTATGTGTGATTAGATGGTAGATACATGAAATTAATGCTTAATTATTTGTTTTGGTTGGGCCAATATGAGTGCAATATTGATATACTTTTATAATTAAGACAAATTAAAACATGACATATCGTTAAAGTTGCAATTTGGTTTAGCATGACATAATTATGTCAATGTTTTTCTATCAAATAATATTATTTATAGCATAAATATTTAAAAAAATAAATTTATATTATTGTCTAATTATGCATTCATTAATTGCCATTAATTTTGATATTAACCTTTTTTTTTTCTGTGCTCAGCTTCTCACTCAATATTGTCTTGTCCTTAATGAAATGCAATCGTCGAATACTTGTGCATTTGAGCATCTTAAAATTCACGGTTTGTTCTATGCACCGAAAGCAATATATTATATAATTAAACATAAATAATTTTTGACTCGGCAAGATATATATTTTATTTTCAGCAAAAATAACGCTAATTTGCACCATGTCTCGGTTTTAGACTAATATGTGAAAATAAACTCGAAAATTTTATAATTATGCAAATAAACACAGGATTTGAAAAATGATTACGCATATAATTAGAAACGACAAGATAGTAAACCCTAAAAATTATGTGAATTTTTTTTGGTTGATAAATATGAAAAATTAATAATCTCATTCTTTAATATGAAGATTTCCGATGACTTCCTCCATGATCAACCAATTCATTTTCACACATAAACGAAGTTTCCTCGAATGTATTGATTATATGTACATATAAAAACGATGCAACTTTCAAACTGATGAGTTAGTTCATTGCAGAATACTCAAGCTTCTGATCAATTCCCTTCCCAATCTCAGTCTAAAGCTTACAAAACCATCAACACAAGTTCGTATGATTCGATTACGTTTTCAGGAAGATAAAATATGCAGACAAATTATTCTCCTTTTCATTCCTTTTCAAACAGATTGATTGTTAGGCATGGCTAAAAATTTCTCAGCCTTCTCATTCACTATTTTTATAATTAGAGGACATTGGTTTTTACAGCTGTACTAATCAGAAGCCTCATTCTTATCAGGTAAAATTCATTCAGAGTCATCAATTTGTTCGGTTGTTTGTGTTGTTTCTTAAATTCGGCAACAACGTACTCACCCCCAAGATCAGAGATTGAAGGCTCGTCCCCTAGGCGCATTAAGACGGTAAGCGAGTATTGGAATAGAGTTTATGTTTTATTTCAGGTAGTAAGAACGTCGTTGCTGAATTTTGACAAAACGACCTTATCATTCCTATTTAGCAGCTATTTAGTTACCTTACATGTGCTTATCATTATCATTATTCCTTCATACAAGTTTGCTAAAATTAGTTAAGCAACTATTGTGGTATGGCATGAACTGAACTTGTGTTTGAGATATCTTTTTCTAATCCTTGCAGCATTAATTACTTTGTTCATTTATCCATCAGTATATGTAAGATTATTTAAAAGAAATCTTTCTGGTTACTTTTCTTCAGAATTTTGTAGCTTCTTATCTACATTCGTCCTCTATTATAAACAAGCCAAAACAACACATTATCTGATGCTACAAGCTTCTACCTCATGAACATGGAATTTACTTGTAAATATCAACACTTCTAACTCCATCTTCATTCTCTACAACCTCAAACTTTTTTGTGAATGGCAAGTTTCATCTCAAATTCCAGAACAACGAAACTCATATTATTCCTCAACACTTCGTTTCTCATTCTCATCTTCTTTTATCTAACAACTTCACTCTTTCTTTACCAGCCAAAACTCGCTTCAATTCATCCAGGATCAACCCTGGTTTTCGAAACCAGGACTGATGGCTGCACTGCAATTCATGACTTCAAAGATTACAAAACAAAGTGTGAATACGTTCAGTCTCATATTGAGTGTCAATCAAAAGGGTATATAAACTATCTTGAAGTATTTTACTGCACTTGTGGGAAATTCACCATTCTTGGTTATGTAGTTCTATTCCTATGGCTCGTAGTTTTGTTTTATTTATTAGGGAACACAGCTGCAGAGTATTTCTGTTCTTCATTAGAGAGTTTGTCACAGCTTTTAAAGCTCTCTCCAACTATTGCCGGTGTAACACTCCTGTCGCTTGGAAATGGTGCTCCTGATGTTTTTGCTGGTGTTATTTCCTTCACTAGGTCTAGTAATGGAGGGTTCGGTATAAATGGTGTTCTTGGTGGTGCCTTTTTTGTGTCCAGTGTTGTTGTTGGTATCATTTCTACATTAATAAGTCCTCTCCAAGTTTCAGTTGACAAGTCTAGTTTTCTCAGAGATGCATTATTTTTCCTATTCTCTCTTTGTTTTCTTCTCTTGATTGTCATTATGGGAAAAGTAAGTTTGTGGGTTGCAATCTGTTTTCTCTCTATTTACTTCTGCTATGTCTCTGTGGTTTGCTTCATGCATTTGAACAACTCCAAGGACCAGCACAACAAAAAACAGAGCCAAAACCAATCTGTTGTGGTCAGTAATGAAGATTTTATGGAACTGGGCGTGCCATTACTAGTATATGTTGATGATGAGAAACCAAATTTACCTGAGAAAAACAGTACCAATCCTGATGGTGATGATCAGAAGTTTAGTCCAATGTTCTGGTACTATTTTGGTAAAGTTCTGTGTGTTCTAGAATTACCACTATATTTACCAAGAAGATTAACCATTCCAGTTGTGAATGAAGAGAGATGGTCTAAGCCATTTGCAGTTAGTTCAGTAACGTTGGCACCAATTTTACTAGCAGCAGTCTGCAACACACAAATGGACAAAAAGATTGGATCAAGAACCAGCTTAGTAACATACATGACAGCAGGGGTGATTGGGATGGTTCTGGGAAATCTTGCATATCTCACAACAAAAAACTCCAACCCACCAAGCAAATGTTTATTCCCATGGCTAGCTGGTGGGTTCATAATGAGTGTGACATGGACCTACATAATTGCAGAAGAATTGGTAGCACTGCTAGTTTCCATTGGTTACATTATTGGTATTAGCCCTTCAATTCTAGGACTAACCATCCTAGCTTGGGGCAACTCACTTGGAGACTTGATCTCAAATGTAGCCATAGCCAAGAATGGCGGGGAAGATGGTGCACAAATAGCTGTTACAGGATGCTATGCTGGTCCAATGTTCAATACATTGGTGGGTTTAGGTTTGTCATTTGTGATCTCATCGTGGTCAACATATCCAACTTCATATCAACTTCCTAAAGACTCATCTCTTTATGAGACTTTAGGGTTCTTGATGGGAGGATTACTCTGGGCAATTTTGATATTGCCAAGGAAGAATATGAGGTTGGATAGATCTCTTGGTGTTGGTCTCTTGGCTATTTACTTGTGTTTTCTATCATTAAGGCTTGCTAGAGTTCTTGGTTTTTTGAAACTTTAAGGGGAATGATTAATAAATTCCCTTCGTTATTAGCATAACGTCAGTAAAATTATCAGAAATTTACGATATTGTATGTCTTAATCGAGTAGCTTATAATACATTAATTAAAATGTATATAGTTTTAAATTGATACGCATGTGTACACTGACTGAATACATGGTTCACATCTATTAGTATAATTACTAATACATCCAACTATTTTTTTTGCTATATATATATATATATATATATATATATATATATATATATATATATATATATTATTGTTGAATGATATTCCAACGATCTTGGAAAAAAATTAAAAGAAAAATATGTTTGGAAGTGAATTAGAAATCGGACAAAATGTATGTACGTGTACGCCTCAAGAATAATTGATTAACTGTTGAGATGTTTGTTTTTATTGATTGATATATTATAAATAACAAATTTAATATAATATATATATATATACCAACGAGATGTTGGTTAGGCTGATAATCAAACTCTCCCATGAAAGCTTGAACCCAGGTTCGAGTCCGAAGAAAGTTGCCCCCGTGAGGGAGGAGCTGTGCCTCTCGCTCCAAACCCGGATTAGTCTCGGCCAATGTGTCGGGGAGACCAGAGGTTCAGACCAATAAATATATATATATATATTAGATGCTGTTATAATATTTAATTTAGTAGTTGAAATTGAAATAAATAAATAAATAAAGGCAAATCGTAATGAGATTCTGTTTTGAAATTGAAGAAATGTATTAGATGGAGAGGAGGGTAAATTTTAATATGAGAATTTACATTAAATTTTTTTTCGTATTTTGTTAAAAGTGTACAAACTATATAAATTAAAACTATTTTTACAGAAAAAATAAAAGATTGAAAACTGGAGTAAAACTGTAAGATAAGTTGGGCAAATAATTGGAGGAGTGTAAAGAGAGGACGAGTCTGAAGGTCTAAGTTGGCAGTAGCAGACATGAATGGACGCATCAATCTTCAATATGCTTTCTGCAACTTGCCTCATCACAGTGTTATGCACGTATGAGTCCAATTCCCACGTGAAAAAAAGAGAGCTAAAAAGTGACGACATTCTTCTTCATATGAGATTCATCAAAGTTTTAATAAGAGTGTTCGTTCTATACCTAATCATCACTACATATTATTGTCTGTTTGACACAGAAAAGGCAAGCCTAAATAGGTATGATGAGGATGTTTTTTTGGTCAAGCCCCGGTATCCTCGACTCACTGGACCGAGACTAATCCGGTTTAGAAAGGAGTTGGGGGTTAAGGTTCATTTCCCTTCCAATCAACGTTGCGAGGGATCGAACCGTGGTCCGCCCTACCAAGTTCAGCCTCCATTATCACTGAACCAAGAGGTCGTTGGTAGGTATGATGAGGATGTGGTCCAAGCCAATTGTAAACTTAGAAGAGAATCATTTGAGACAAGTTGGGAGTTTTGTGGGATGCAATCATCAAATACACACGTCATCTGAAAGAACCTATTGATGCTCCTAACCTATACTATACATCCTCCCAATGAAAATGAAACAACTAAACTCTACCATTAATATCATTTCAATATCTATTGCATACCTGCTTTTGCTTGCCCTTGCTGTAAATTCATTCAGACGTGTCCTTTTCATTACTCATTTCTTCAATCTTATCATAACTACACAGATAATTAAATTATAAAACAGATTAAGTAATTAATTTATGAATCTATTATGGATATGATATTTCTTTTTTCATCCACTTTTCTCATATTTGGCTCACTTATTTTCCAGTACCGTATTCACATTTCGCAACTACCAAACTAGCCTACAAGATTGCAAGTTGTTCTATGCAATATTGAAAGCATTAAAATTGAATAAAAGATTTGTGCATGTTTTATATTCTCTAAGTTCTTCTCTACTTAATGTTATGGCGCCTGCGCCTTATTAACTCAGCCAAATGACAACATAATTTAAAAAATGCAATGATATTTGATCTGCTACTCTGCTGCAAATGAAAATAGATTATTCATTGCAGCAGAAAATTTTGACAGTAAGGTTGATGGCCCTTTTCTTGGGACCTGTCATTTGGTAATATATGCAATATTGTGACACAACTAGTGAAAGCAGCTAATTTGACTTGTTCAAATCCAATATCAAATTTGATAGAAGACAGCAACCTTTCTTATTATTTTGCCTTCCTTTTCTTTCAGCTTACCAATTCGAGTTATTGTCTGCCCATATCAGACTCTTTCGTTTTTTTAGTTCTACTGCCTAACTTATCTGTCTTCATTGTTCTTCCAATAATACATCTTTCATCAACTCATATTTCTGAGTTTTAATTTTACTGATAAAGGCTCTGCAATATGGTTCATCCTTATCATCTAAACCAACTTCTCCCAACTATGACAGCTCCATTAATTTCTTCCCCAAATAGCGCCTCTATAATTGGTAGCAATCAAACTTAAAAAGCAAAGAAGAGCATTTCATTTTCAGAAAAAAAGAATAGTCAAGTTCTGAGGCTGCATTTAGTTTATGATTACAATGTCTACATCTGCGTTTAAAGTTTCAAAACGGTAAAATAATCGACCTATTCCAACGACTACGTATAAAAATTATTGCGTTTTGATTCTCAAACTCAAACACAAAAGTTACTGACAACTAATCTAAAAACAACATTAGACTTCTATTTTATATCTAGTGAGAAAGGTGAGTTAGTGCTCGACAACTAAACCAAACGTCGGCAACTGTAAGTTCTATGCTAAAATTTACAAGCAAAAAAAGAACACTGTTTCACTAATTACTATGTGAGAAAGGGTTAGAGCCAAGTGTCTGAACCAGTCTCAAAGACACGCCTGTGAAATACACAACTAAAAGCCCTCCACCAAGCACTGCATCAAGCTTCATATCTCCCCTTGGCAGAACCAAAAGTGCCCAAACCAAACCACCCACCAAAAATCCTAATGTCTCCAGCAAATGAGGATCTTTAGGAACTAAAACTGATGATGGATACTGACTCCAAGATGATCCCACAAGTGACAACCCTAAACCAAACAAGATATTGAAAATTGGACCTGCATAACACCCTGAAATTGCCACTTGTGCACCTTCAGCTCCTCCATTTAGTGCCATTGTCAGGTTTGTGACCAAGTCACCAAGCGAATTGCCCCAAGCCAGGACTGTGAGTCCTAAAATTGAAGGACTGATTCCTACTATATACCCGAATGAAACTATCAGTGCTACTAACTCCTGAGCTGTTATGTAACTCCATGTCACACTCATTAGAAACCCTCCTGCAAGCCATGGGAACAGGAAATTTTTTGGCGAGTTTGATTTCTCTGTTGTTGCATATGCAAGAAAACCTAATGTAATACCAATCAAGAATCCGAACCCGTAAACATTCAGCTTTGTTCTCAAACTCTCTGTATTGAATTGGAGAGTCCAGAGAATTGATAACAAAATTGGTGCTGCAGTTACTGAAATAACTGCAATTGGTTTAGACCATTTGGTTTCACAGATAACAGGAATTGTTAACCTCCTTGGCAGGTAAAGTGGAAGCTCAATGATTCTCAAAAACATAGAACAAGAAGATGAATGTCGTAAGCAAGAACAGCATTTCTTGATTTCTAACCAAACCCCACAATCAAAACACTTTTCCTCTGCAAAACTCTCTTCTCCTTTCTCCAGACTATCAAGGATTGGCACTTTCAAGTCCTGTAAATCAGGGTTTCGATCACGGTTTTCTTGATCGATTTTCCTCCAGTAAACATCAGAAATATAAACAACAGCTACATAAACTATGTACACCAACAAGAATCCAAATGAACTCCATATATTAACTTCACCAACAGTTAATATC
Source organism: Breynia disticha f. nivosa (assembly GCA_948193385.1). NCBI lineage: Eukaryota > Viridiplantae > Streptophyta > Magnoliopsida > Malpighiales > Phyllanthaceae > Breynia > Breynia disticha. The sequence continues at coordinate 49,662 of CANYCX010252905.1, forward strand.
ATGATCAAAGCAGCAAGAACAGTAAGAAGGAAGCTAACATCTCTAATAAATGCTCTTTTGTTGACTCTTATCCCTTTTCTTTTCACTGAAATGCTTATGATTCCAACCACAACACATGAAACAAAAGACGCACCGCCAAGTACTGTATTGAAACCAACATCATTTGTATCATTTCCCACGAATGAAACAAGACTAGCAAAAACATCAGGAGCTCCGTTGCCAAGTGAAAGCAGAGTGACCCCTGCAATCGTTGGTGACAGTTTTAACAACTTGGAAAGGTTTTCAAGCGAAGAACAAAAGTATTCGGAAGCTGTGTTTCCCAGTAAGTAGAACAAAACAAGAAGCCATGAAAACATAAGGAAATAACCAAGAAATGGGATCTTTCCAAAATGGCAATAGAAGATGTAGAGATAATTTATGTACCCTTCTGAGAAACACGAGTTTTCTGATTCAATATAAAGACACTTTTCTTCATCTGTGCTTAAATTCAGCAAAGATTTACAGCCGGGTTGATGATTTCTGGTGTTAAGTGAATTGCTGAGAAGAAAGTGCGATGAGCTGGATTGGTTTACGATGAAGAAAACTGAACAAACTACTAGAAGAAACGATATGTTCAAGAAAACAACATATCTTGTGTAATGATGAGAAAGAGAAGCCATTGAAGAATCGGTGGAGAAATGAGAGTTTGGGCGACGTAAAAGAGTAGAAATATGAATGAAAGAAGGGAACAGAAAATGGTATGGAAGGAGAGATCAGTTAAAAAAGTAAAGTGGGAGAGAATGAGAAGTTAGAATTGCATGAAATCTAGAGTTAAGAATCTGAATTGAAAGGCGTTTACTTGTGTATGTGGTTGAATCAAAGCAGCTTTCATTCATATTCGCAACGTCACAACACTTGCTTTTACTTTATTGTGTTCTCATTTTCTTTAATCTTTCTTCCTTTGTGAATCGATATTTTTAGCGTTAATTGTACATTCTACTGTTTTTTTTTTAAATTTGTAAAAATATTCCTCTTTTAGAATTATTGTAATTTAGTCATTTATATATTTTTTCATTGTATTTTGTACAAATAAACTTTTTTATGTGTTTAAATTTAATATAAATGTCATATAAATTTTATATTTGAATTTAAACATGTTTATGT
>CANYCX010252924.1:0-20425 GCA_948193385.1 Breynia disticha f. nivosa
AAATATTCTGGATCAAACTTTAAATGACAGAAAGAATGGAATCTCTTCTTTACACTCTGTGTCATTTTATTGATCCTTATATTCAGGAAAGCATCAATGTGAATCATATAAAATGTGTCTGAAGTGCTCTTAAGAATCTGATCACTTTCTTGTTGAACATGGCAGTCAAAAAATGATTCTTATACTTCAAATTTACAGCTCATTTTTTGCAGCAACAAATCTCAATAATATCATGCTAAAGTCATAGGTATTTATGGATCAATTTGTGTGAAAAACCTGGCTTGTTAGCATGTAAAAATATCACTCGTAAAATTAGAATGAAAAACTACACTGCATGCATGGTACTATTCACGTTACTATTCACGTGCACTATTTGCACGTCACTTTTCACTACTATTTGCACAGTGTTATATATCAACTATTCATGCAACTGTTCATAATTACACGTGTATTATTTTGTTGCACTAAACATCTCAAACACAATATATATTTGCACATAATATTATTTATGAATTCACAAAATAATTATTCAGAATATAAATCAACATTTATGCACAAATAATTTCATATTTTACGAATCAATGAATAGTAAAATACTATTCATACAAAAAAAATTCTTTCACAAAATCATCAATTTAGCACATAATCAAAACACAAATGATTCTTAACATATTTTTTATTTTAGCACATTATCAAAATAATTATTAACATATTTATCAATTTATCAAAACCAATATAATTCTTAACATATTTATCAATTTATCATTATCAAATTAGCACATTATCAAAACATATAAATGAATACTTCATTTTATTCAACAGGTGTCAAACCTAAACTCCATGCTAAGTTGAGTGGTTTTAATTTCTTATTGGAGATGTATAATTGTGGTCAGGTCTGCTCGTATGTCCTTATAGTTCTCTGAGGATAATATTAGTACTATGGTGGGTGAGCGTGCTGGTATTGCTCCTACTAAGGTGCTTAAGGCCAGGCTGAGCTGGCATATGTTGGTCATCATTATCATCATCCTCCTAGTCATCATCATCGACCTCATTGTCGGTGTATGGTACTGCTGGTTCATCCCTAACAAAGTGATAACCCCATTTGCCTCCTCTTCCCTCAAAGAAAATTAGGTTCTCTAACACCAATGTATGTAGACTGATGGGCTCCACTTGACACACCAGCTTCATTGGTGGTAGTGCATTCTAGACCTAAACTCTTAAGCCTTAAATAAGGCAAGTAATGTAATGCCCCTATGTAGATAGAAGATGTCTTTGTCCTGGTACCTTGACCTAGTAAGAAATGTACTACCAAGTAACCAAGGCGAAGGGGGTAGTCGTATATCATGTTTTAGAGGCATAATAAGTCAATCTCTCCTGCGACTTTTGGATTGTTTTGTCTAGCACAAATTGATTTAGCGATTAAATGATGCATGATTTTATGTTCTTCCAGTCGAAGCTTAGATGCCTTAGCTCAGCATGGATTGTATGGGCTAGTGTCTCTACTTATTTGTTTCTAAAAATGGTTTCTAAAAATCACATTAGAAGGTCAACTCCTATGGAAGCTCTAATCTTGTCGCTCATTATGAATATCCCCCAATTAAATAATTATTGTATAACTTAACTGATAGACTTCTTGGTTCTCTCTAAATGAGATGGTTGATTGATTATTATCCCATAGATATCCTCTTAGAGTCTGGATAGTCTACAAAACCTATAGTGTAAGAGGCCTAAAAGCCTGATCATGTATGAAAAATAACTTCATCCACTTATTGCAGAAAAAGAGGTGGTTAACTTAATTGTGCAGCCCCTAAAGTTCGTAAAGGATCCCAATCAATGCTTGTCATCCCTATAAATAGTTTACTCTGGAGAATCTAGTATCCTTGGCATTGCTCCTCTGTCTTAAATGTAAGAAGCCATCTCTCGATAGAAGGCAATAAAGATGGCAACTCTGCTTGCCTAGAAGATGAGGTGGCATCTCACTTTGGCTATTTTCTTCTAAAAATGACATCTTTAGTCATTGCGACTTCTCGTACATGTTGGAACTCTCAAAACATACTTAATCTGATCTAAAAATCACTTCCACTTGCACATAAATCAATCCTTCATATAAGATTTGTTATTCCACGCACTTAAACAAGTCTAAAAAAATGACTTAACTAAATATGAAGAGAAACATAAAATCAAATCATAAACTAAAAATGTTGGCTTACCTCCCAACAAGCGCTAATTTTATGTCATTAGCTAAACGTATTCACTTACTGATCGTCCTTAACTCACACTTTCAAGGTTTAGTACCTCTCTCAAGAGTTTGTCAGTGTCTTTAGAAATGTAAAGCTTTAAACAACTACCATTCCTTTGAACATTCCCTTATCAGGATGTGTAACCTTGACTGTGCCATAGGGAAAAACTTGTGTTACTGTAAATGGCATGGACCAACGAGAATTAAGTTTATCTTGAAAAATTTGAAGCCTCAAGCTGTACAATAGTACACGATCTTCTGTCTTAAACTCGAGGTGCGGACAAATATGCACATCATGATATTGCTTTGCTCGCTCCTCATAAAGTCTTATGTTTTCATACGCCATGGTGTACCATTCATCAAGCTCATTAACCTAAAATTTCCTATGTTCACTTGCAAGCTCAAGATCAAGCTAACATATTTTATATCCCAATATGCCTTATGTTTCAATTCAATGGGAAGATTACACACCTTACCATAAACCAACCTATATGGTGTAGTGCCTATATGTGTATTGAACACACTTCTAAAATCCCATAAAGCATCATCTAATTTTTTGGACCAATCCCTCCTATTTAATGACACAGATTTTCTAGTATCCTTTTTATTTCCCAATTTGAAACATCTATCTGTCCACTTGTCTTAGGGTGATAGGCCATGGCTAATTTATGCATGAGCCCATATTTTCTAAGAGTTTTATCAAATTGGGCATTGTAGAAATGAGGTCCTCTATCACTAATAATAGCTTTAGGCACTCTAAAATGAGCAAACAATTTTCTTAAAAATTGTACGACTACCCTAGCATCATTAGTTGGTAAAGCTTGTGCCTCTACCCATTTAGACATATAATCCATAACCACAAGTATGTATTTATTGCCAAACAAAGTATGAAACGACCCTATAAAATCAATACCCCAAACATCAAACACTTCACAAAACAAGATAAAATTTGAGGCATTTCATTTAGAGAGGAATTTTTATTTGTCCGTTGACAATGGTCACAACTTTTTACAAACCTTTCAGCATTTGAAAAAATGGATGGCTAGTAAAAACCATATTTGAGTACCTTATGTGCAGTGCAATTATTTTGATAATGTCCTCCTACTGGTCCTATATGACAATGTGAAGTATTGTTCCATTCTTCTTGATGCAACACGCATCGGTGTATTACCTTATATGCACAAATTTTGAAAACAAACTGCTCTTCCCAAAAATAGTACTTAACATTCGAGATGAATTTTCTTAATTGATGATAAGTTAGATCATTGGGAATTATACCTGTAACTAATAATTAACAAAAATTAGAAGACCATCATTTTTACTTACTTGCTTAATTTTGTTAAGTCGCTCTTCGGGAAACATATCATCTCCTTTCTAGTCCTGAATTTCTAGACTGAATTCTTGAAGAAGAAGAATCAATCTTATCAGCCTCATTTTTGCATCTATTTTTTTCATAAGAAATCTCAATGCAACATGATCAGTATAAACAGTTACTTTTGACAAAACCAAATATGGGCAGAATTTTTTCAATTCAAAAACTACTTCTAACAAATATTTTTATGTTATATTGTAATTTATTTGATTTGGATTAATATTTTTACTTACATAATAAATTGGTTGAAAATTTTTTTCCTTACATTGTCCTAAAACTGCACCCACTGCAATATCACTAGCAGCACACATCAACTCAAAAGACCAATAAGGTGAATCATAATAGGCGCATTTACAAACTTCTCTTTGAAAGCACTAAAAGCTTGTAAACAATTTTCATCAAACATAAAAGGCATATATTTCTCAAGCAGTTTTGTCAAAAGTTTAGCAATTTTAGAAAATTCCTTAATAATCTTCTATAAAAACTGGTATGGCAAAAAAATCTTGATAGCAACGGAGGTGGTAGTCTATCAATAGTCTAAGCTTTTGCTTTATCTACTGAAATTCTGTTAACAAATCTTTATGTCCTAATACTATTCCTTCTTGTGCCATAAAATAACATTTTTTCCTATTCAAAAAAAGATTGGTTTCCCCATAATGTTTGAGCACACATTTTAAATTACAAAAGCATAAGTCAAAAGAATGACCATAAACAGAAAATTTGTCCATAAATACCTCCATAATATCCTCAACCATTATTTCAAATTTTTCCATCAGAAATTTCTAAAGGGTTGTTTGTGCATTACAGATTCCAAATGGCAACCTTCAGCAGGCATATGTCCAATATGGACATGTGAAAGTTATCTTTCTTGATCTTTTGGCGTAATTGGAATTTGAAAATAACTAGACATACTGTCTAGAAAACAATAATACTCATGGTTGGATAACCTTTCTAACATCTGACCGATGAACGGTAACTAAAAAAGGTCTTTTCTTGTTGCGTCGTTTAATCATCAATAATCAATCCATACTCTCTATCCCGTTATTGTTTGTGTTAGTATGAGTACAATTTTCTCAATTTTTTACCATCGTCATACATTCTTTATTTGGTACTACGTGTACAGGACTAACCTATGAAATGTTAAAAATGAGGTAAATGACCACTATATTAAGGAGCTAAATCACCTCTGCTTTAACCATTTCCTTCATGTTTGGATTTGGTCTCCATTGAGGTTGCACCACAGATTTAAAACCATCTTTCATTATTATTTTATGAGTACATAACAAAGGACTTATACCTTTTATGTTAGAGATTTTCTAAGCTATGACACATTTATGTTGTCTCAACAAATTTACAAGTTTGACTTTTTGCTCCTTACTGAGCTTAAAGGCAATGATTGTAAGAAACTTTGATTCCATTTCCAAGAAAGCATACCTGAGGTGTTCAGGTAGGACTTTTAGCTCCAAAACTGATGGATCGTCAATTAAGAGTTTTGACTTCTTGACTTCCTCCAATAATAATTTCTCAAAACTTTTCTTTCTAATTACCGCTTCTTTTTCCACAACTTCCTGCTTGGTTGATATCTCTGCATTATTGGGTTGTTCCTCTTGTGTTATAAATTCCTCTAAAATATTACTCTAAGAACTAACATACCTTTGAAGATACCTCCTACCTTCTCTTTGAAGATCCATTTGTATTCAATTTTATAAAATAAATTTAGGCTCATTTGATTTAAACTATGCCAAAATAGTCATAAACCATGAAATTACGTACCTCGTTTTGCATTTTATGAAATTAACACATTACTAACACGTGACCAGCCATTATTAGGAACATATTAACATAAAACCTATTCTATTAAATCAATTTTAAATCGTAATAATATGATCATACAAAACAACCCACGTAAACATCAAACTAGCTCATGATTTTAGCCAATTATGTGTTAAATCATTATGGTGACCGCTCTGATACCACTATTGGGTTTTACTATTGGGTTTTCTAACAACATATAATGCCTAAAAATAAGACTAGCTACATAAGCATTAAATATTTAATGAAAATATTGATGTTTACCTTGTCTCCTTGCTATGTCGTATATGTGTGAAAAATAAAGAGTAACTACAACCTCAAAATACACAGAGACTACCTTTAAGACACCTTTTAAAGACCTTAATAATTGTCCCTCTACAAAATTAGAACCCGGGTTAAGAGAAAAGTGTACTAGCACAAAGTTTTTTGCGATTCACCTTAGTTTTCATCAATCAGTTGAAAGAGTCACTAAACAAAAGGCACCACCATGATTATACCTTATGATCAACCCCTCAAAGTCTCTTTTTCTTGGAGAAATAATGGAGGAATCAAAATCTTGGTCCTTGGAGGAGACCCAAAGAAATGAGAGGAAGAGAGAGAATGTGTTTGTATGTTTTTGTAATGATAATAATGAAAAAATCTCTATCTCTCTTTTTATCCCTTATGGCCAAATTTTACAAGTTAGGTAGGATTAGGATTAGTTTTTTTTGATTGAAAATATAATCCTAATATTTTCGTACTTGTATGCCTAAATTTTAGGAGTTGTATAAGAAGATTTTATTCTTCATTTTCTCTCTCCTCTATCTTATCTTTAATAAGATAATCCTTCCTTTTATTTCTCCACAAATTTCTCTCTCATGTCTTAATTTAACACATCATATCCAAATGGATTATATGCATTAAAAACATGTATGAGTTTCCTAAATTAAGCTTTCATTAATTTTAGGCCTAATTACTAAAATTGGCCCAAATAATTGATCAGGCCCAACTTTCAAATTTTATCCTAAGGTGCAATTCCAAAAATACCCTTTTTATTTTTTAATTATCCTTGTGCGAGCTCTATGAATATTTAATAATGGTAATGAATTTTTTAGTTCATAAATCATAGGTAGTCTCTAGTAAATCACTATGATAATCCAAAATTAAATAGCTGACGAGCGGTGTCAACAGCCCTACTACAATTCAAATTCTTCGCTTGACCTTTGATTTCATGATTTGCATAAGGTATGTCCTAAACATTGTTATTTAGTGCTAAATCACTTTCTTGATCTTTATGACACGATTGATAAGTTTGAATGAATGACTATCATTTCATTTGGGTGCAGCCACACTCTTCACAATCTTGCCTATCAAGTGGCCAGTGATATCTTCTTTCATTTTTATGAGAGGGTCAATTCCTTCACTTCACACGTGCTTCTACTTGTAATCTATAGCGCAACCAACCATACCCATACTTATGAACCTTTTACAGTCAGATTAGGCATATGTCAACGTAGACTAGAAATCACAATAAAAGACATAGTGATTTCAAGTCCAAAGACAGATATTTGACATTGCAAATTGTGATCGCTCTCTAAATACAATGTTCCATATTTTACCTATGAACTTTGTTAGATCTCCCACATATGTGAGCCGTAGAACATGATCACCTACAAAGCTCATATTGGTCTTAATTCATTTCTATTATTGTGGAAATAAGTGACTAAGGATATTTAGAATGTTAATGTTAAAACTTCTAGGTTCTACTATTAAAGTCCTCAACCTTGATACCTCAATTGTTTAATCAACATTCTTGGATAGTTTTATCACACATATAACACAACTAAATACATGAAGTGATAAAACAATGCCTCATAATTTTATTAATTGATAATTAAAGTTACAAACAATGTATTGGGCTAGGGCTTGCACTAACATCTTTATTGACTCCTCCATATAGGATATGACATCTTCTAACTCCAAAAATGACATGACTAAGGTCAAAGTGTTATTTCCTTAGTATTGACACATTGAACACATCCGTAGCATAACTAACTCGATTGGTAGACTCAGTCAGTAAGTTAAAGCTTCAATTATCTCCACTATCTCACAGGGTCCAATGTACCTCAAACTTCTCTTACCACTTTATCTAAAATAGACTAAACCTCTCAAAGGGAACACCATAATAATACTTTCTCCATGACCTCGTAATTCATTTTGCAATGATGTGTATTGTAGTATTTTTTAGCAATACTATGTTGCTTTCACACACTTCTTAAGTAATTCTACTTTCTTCATCATCTACTGGATAAATTAAGAGGAGTTTTTCTATCTTAATCCTTCTATATCCCATTAAAGAGGGCTCTCACACCTCATTTTATATAATGCCTCATATGTCTTACTGATGTTGGATTGAATATTGTTATTATAAGAAAACTCAATCAAGGTCATATACTCATCCCAATTACCTTAAAACTCTAAACACAAGCTCTCATCATGTCCTCAAGTGTTTAAATGGTCTTCTCTAACTACCCATCGACCTGGGGATGGAAATTTGTGCTGAAGTTTAACTTATTGGGAAAATCCTTTTAAACGTTACCCTAAAACTGAAATGTAAACCTTAGATTCCTATATAACATAATGGATATCTATACTCCATGCGACCTCATAATCTCTATCATGTACCTCTCTACCAATCAATCCAGATAATCATCATGTCCAATTGCTAGAAAGTGAGCTAAGTTTTTAATTAGTTCACCGTCATCCAAACTAAACCATGTTTCCTAAGCGTGCATTGTAGAATAATAATAAAATCCATAATAATGTTATCCCATTCCCACTCCTGGATAGTAAGTGATCTTAGTTTGACTGTTGATGCCTGATGCTTTGCCTTAATTTGATGATAAAACAAACATCTAGAAAAAATCTGTAACATCAAATTTCATTTTTAGCCACCAATTGAACTGTCTCAAGCCTCAAAACATTTTGGTACTCGATGGGTGGTTGACATAATCAGAGATGTGCTTGTATCATGATCTACTCCTTCAGCTCCCAAATGTCGTGTACACACAACCACTTTCCATGATACACTACACCACTGTCATATAACCTGTGAGGTGTCCTTACCTTACATTTCTCAACTTTTTTCTTTATGCTCATCAGATATGGGATCTTTACATAACTACCCATAATAATATCTTTGATCTATTGTTTAATCTAGACATTTACTAACATCGTATCTTCAATCATGTCCAATAGGATGATAAGAAAAGAGAATAAGCTTATATCTTTATATGGAGCACTTTTTAAGACAATCCATGTGCTAAATGTATTCAAACTTATCCATATCTTTATTTTATCCAAAACTCCTAATTTTTAGCCTTATATTCCACTATGATTTAAATTCAAATTTTGAATCTTAAATCAATTAGGATTTAGCCAATAATTATAATGGATAATTAGGAAATTAATTCCACTTACACAAGGTACGCATTTTAGGACATAATATGTCCAAACGTGTCCTAGTCTTTGTCCAACTAAGATTCTTACATCTATATGATTAGTTTCCTAAATTAATACATAATTGGAACTAATAAATATATGGTCATGTACTATATTTTATGTGGCCTATATTGTGTCCAAATTGCACATTTTCAAGCTTCATTTATTTTCCCTTAAAATGCCACAAATATACGTCCAAAATGGAAATGTCAATTTTTCCCTGTAAGACATGGTCTTCATGTGCGATCTTATATGCCCATTTAATGTTGGAAATAAGAAAAATTAATTCTTAAAGGTCATGAAAAACCTCTAGTAAGATGTTATGACAATCCAAATTAAATGAAGATGATGTGACATCTGTTTTGACCTAGTACAATCTTACATAATCCATTATTCTTAATGTCAGAATCATATAATTCATGGACTAGTCATCCTTATTTCATTAATTCCTTCTCTTGATATTCCAAGGACACTGAACTCTTTTAGATAAATAATTAATCTCATTATTTCATTTAGGTGTGGCCACTCTCTTTATAGTTCATTGATTAAGTGGCTAATTACATTTCTCTCTCCTAAAAAGAGGGTAATCCCTTCACTTCTCCTATGCTCTCTAACATGAATCATTACATACCCAATCAGACTCATTCTTATCACCCTTTTATGGGAACATTAGGCATATGTCAAAGTTTACAAAAATCCCTCTAAAGTTTTATTGAGATTTTTGGTTTAGAACTCTGGTGTAAGATTTACACATGAGAACTACTTAGGACTCTGAACTATGTAGTTATTTTCATTGGCATATCTAATTCAAATACCATGTCTTAGACATATATTTATGATTTTGACTGACATTCCATGTACTTGTGTTATATAGGACCAAACCCACTAATTTAAAAATAGCAATCTAGCCTTTATTCATTTACTATTCCCATAGTAGATCGACTAGGGATATTTAGAATGAAATCTCTTGATTCAAGGCTCAACAAGCATATGCCTTAGATGTGCAAAATTAAGCATCAAGATACTCAACCTTGGAATTCTATTCTTTTTTTAAGCACAAAGATGATATAAAGATAGAATGAAACATATTGACTATGAATGTAGTCTAAAGACAATTGCTTTCATGAGGCTGCAACTATACGGAGGTAAAGACTATCACTTTACCCTTCTATATTAGAACTCTACCTAAACTCAATCTAGAAGCATCAGTGCACACTCTATACTCACAACCATATTATGTTAGTACTAGAACTAAGGCCTCACTAAACCAAACCATCAACTCCTTAAATGTAATGCTATATATATATATATATATATATATATATATATATATATTTGTCTGATTAAATTTATAGTTCAGTCAATTCATTCTATCATTCTATCTTGAACTCTTAAAAAGAATAGAATTCCATGATTGAGTATCTTGATGCTTAAGTTGGATTATGTGATGTATACGCTTGTAGGACCTTTGAAGCAAGACATCTCTTTCTAAAATATGGTCACAACTATATAAGGAATAGTAAATGAATTAAGACTAGCATGCTCTTTCTGACTTAGTAGGTTCGGTCCTACGAAACACAAGGACATGGGATGTCAATCAGAAATAATGGATACATGTTTAGGAAATGGTTTTTAGCTTAAATCTGTAAATGAGAATAACTACATGTTGTGGAGTCATAAGTAGTTCTCATGTGCAATTCTTACATCGGAGTTCTTAGACCTAAAATCTTTATGAAACTCTAGATGAATTTTTGTATATTTTTGTATGGGTATGATCGGTATGTACTGGTTTATGTGAGAGAGCATGAGAGAAGTGAAGGGATTACCCACTCTCAAGGAGAGAGAAAATGCTTTAAGCCACTTGATGAGTGAACTAGAAAGAGTGTGGCCACACCTAGGTGAAATAATGAGTTTCTTTATTTATTTGAAAGAGTTCAATGTTACTAGAATATTAAGATAAGGAATTAACATATAAGGATGATTATTCCACGCCTTATGCAATTTTGACATTTAGGGTAAGGGACTATGTAAGATTGGACTAGGTCAAATGAGTGTCACAACATCCTCATTTAATTTAGATTTTTATAACATTTTACTAGAATGTTTTTATGACATTTAGGGTTTAATTATCCCTAATTCCAAATTTAAATAAGCCTACAAGATCGCACAAAAGGCTAGGTTTGAAAAGGGTAAAATTGACATTTTCTTTTAGAGAAATATTGGGCCATTTTACGGACAAATATTTAAGGCAAAAAAATGAGTTTTATGCACAAAAATATAGGCGCAACAAATGTGGGATAAACGCCCCATTTAATGGTAATTTGTTAATTGGATTGAGTAACTTAGTATTAAGACAAAGATTTAAGGATAAACATTTTAAGGAAGAGAGGATCACGTGTTAGGACAAAGGTTGTCCAAAATGTATAGCTTTTATCCTTATCTTATACTCATCTTATGAATCCTAATTTGATTAGGATTAGAAGATGATTTTAAATTTGATTTAAACTCTAATATAATCTAAATACAAATAAGTATAAGATAAAGATAAGAGTTTAAGATAAAGACAAAGTTCATGATAAGATAAAGTAGGACTTTATCTTTTCCATGATTTTCTCCACTTTTCTCTCGTTTTCTTCTTTAGTCGTGACATATAAATAAGTGAGCGTACTCCTCTTATTTTTTTTACACTTTCTTGGCCAAAATTTTCAGCCTCAATAAGTGAGAAATTTTTTTCATAATTTTCTTTCTAACTCTCTTCATTGTCGTGGGTGTTCACGAGCTAGCACTTAACCTTTTCCACAGGACTAGTCGTGTGTGTGTGAACATAGAGGAAGGTGCATAAAGGTAGCTTCTTTATAACATGTATTGGTCGATATTGAAGGATATGTGGATTGGTTTCCACATATTAGTTACATTTTGTTGATAAAGAATTGGTTTTGCATGGATCATAAGGTACGAAACTCTAACTAGTTAACCTAGTTTGCATATACAATGCTTGGATTCATGGAAAAATAGTTTTATGTGTTGGTTTGATTGTTGTTTTACAAAGAAACCTAATGAATCAATAATTCATTAATAAATAACCTAAAAACTAATTGTGGTATGAGAGCTACCTTGCTTTAGTATATGTTTTTTGTAGTGTAAAATCCATGATACAATTGGCCAAACTTAATAAATTGCTGCTGAAATTTTCAAACATTCATGACATGGGCTGTTTTGATTTGTTTTCATTAATTCATGATCATATGGGTTATAAATCAAGATTATAAACTTAGGGTTGATTTTATGAGATTGAATGGCTGGTTTAGTTTTTCCTTCTTGGTTGAAACATATGATGATCGTATGTGACTTATTATGTGAAAACTTGCATTGTTATGAACTAGTTTTGGTGAATTAGACATGTGAACGACTTAGTATGGTAAATTAGGGTTAAAATCAAATTTCAAAACTGAATTAGGATTGGTTTTAAGTGATTTAAAGGTTGACCCAAAGAACCCTAGAGTAGCCTAAACTCTAATGGACTATAATTTGCATGTTTGTTACATGTTTTGTTTGATAGGATATAAAAATGATTTTAAATAAAATAAAATTATGTTAACATTTTTAATTGATTTTTGAAATTTTAATTTTGAATTTTAATTAGGTTTGGTAATAATTAAAATGTTGAAGAAAAATTTATTGTGGTTTTCAAAACATGGTCGATTATTTTTATAAAAGACTAGTTTGATTGTTACATGTTTTAGTTCAATAAAATGAGGTTTTGATAATTTAAAAAAAAGGTAAAATCACTAATCTAGGGCAGAAGTATTTTCAATGTCAAATTATGTTTATGGCGTGTAGTAACTGCTCTAAAAACACATAAAATATTTTATACATTATATTTAGTTTTAGTGCAAAGTATGTTTAATGAATATTCCTTGAGTGCATTCACGTGTTTTGTTGTGTGTTTAAGATATTTTATGTGTTTGCTTTATATTATTGCATACTTTATGCAATTTTGATATTTATGTATTTATGAAACATATTGTTGAAATTGACAAAACATAAATTTTAGTTTAGTGTCCATATGCATGAAGGACGTCTATAATATGTTAGGGTTTTTAGAAGACAATTCATTCAATGAGATTTTTGGGTCTTGGTCCAAGCTCGTCAGAGGATTTTATCCTAGTTAGCCCACAAACACGATTTCCTTAACAAGGATTGGTTTAATTTAAATTCGAACTTTCTTTGATCCATTAATATTAATTTTTATTTTATGTTTCTTTGTGTGATGAATGAATACGTATGGTGCATTAATGGGCCTAAGGTTTTGTACTTTCAAATAGGGCCTGCTGTTGGATAAAGGTTGATCAGCATTAAGTCCCTAACTTAGTTTTGATAATGTGCTAACTCTTTAAAGTGATAACGGTTGTTTTGCCGGTTAAAATAACTTTTTGGATAAAAGTAATGTATGATAATGCATTTGGGTAATGTACGTTATTCATGAAGAAACCCAAAAATTTTAGGAGGATGACTAATGTATGCTGGAGAAATAGTAATGTATTTTATGGTGATTAACGTAGGTCAGGTTGGATTGTAACGTACGTTAATGGCTTTAGGGTTATCAGCCAAAAGTTTCTGCTTCTTTCTTCAAATAGAACGGGCAACCAAATGGTATGGGTAATGTACATTAGTGGAGATGGAAACATACATTAATGGGCCTGCCAATAAGCCTATACTATCCTATGTATGGCTATACAAAATGCAAAAGTATCAGTATCCAAAAATTTGCTAAGATCCGACCTGCTACAAGTAACCACATTCTACGCATTATTCACGATTTTCAGTTAAATTTCCTATCCTCACTCCTATTTCTACAAAACACCCATTTTCCCACAAACCCTAACTCTTAAATCCTAACCAAAATCTAGGTTTCAAGGTTAAAGGTTAGTAGAATCTTGTGCCATAAAAAAAACCCAACAAAACCCTATACAATGTACATATTTTTATCCCTTCATTCAGATTACAAAAGGAAGTACTCACCTTGTTCTTCCCTTCAACACAATTGTTCAGAGAATACGATGGAGAGGAGGATAATTGATGGAATGTGGGCGTTTCTTGGTGGATTCTTGGGTGGAAATGCTTTAGGATTGTGGTTTGAAGGTGTAGGAAAGGTTTGGGTCAGTTCGGAAGAGTTTTAGGTCGAACTACCCCTCTTTTTCTCTCTCCCTAACAATAACTCGGGTCTTAAATTTTTAATCTGTTAACATAGGCCAAACGGCCATGGGAAACGGCCATGGGAAGCGGCCGTGAGGGCGTTCCCAGTGGCCGTTTCTCAAGGCTTGGAAACAAGAATGGGCATGTAACGGTCGCCATGGCCGTTCCTAGGCCGTTTCGGACCAAACCTTCGGTGTTTTTCCGCCAAACTATCGTAATTTCATCGTAGGATTTTTAGGGCGTTACAACTCTCCCCTTTAGGAATTTTCGTCCTCGTAATTGAAGCAAGTTAGGTTTCCAAAACTGAACACTTATTTAAATTATAACAACACACTCATTCTTAACTTAATTCCAACATCCAACCAAACATACTAACCAAAACAATTAACAAGAGATAGAACATACCTCATAAAACTCAAGTCTCAGGAAACAAGTGTGGGTACCGCTCCCGCATGTCGCTCTCGACATCCCACGTCGCCTTTTTAGGTGAGTGGAAGCTCTACTTCACTTTTTCCATCATGATCTCCCGATTCATTAACCGATAAATCTACCGATCCAAAATATCTATTGGCTCTTCTTTGTATATGAGGTTCTCTGAAACCTCCATGTCTGGTGCACTAAGCACATGACTCGGGTCAGATCGGTACCTCTTTAGCATCGACACATGAAACACGTTAAGAAGTCGAGATAGTTCCTCCGGTAACTGCAACCTATATGCCAATGGCCCAACCTTCTCAATAACTTCATAAGGTCCCACATATCTTGGAGTCAGCTTCCCCTTCCCCTAATCGAATTACGCCTCGCCGAGGCGACACTCTTAAAAATACCCTATCTCTAACCTTATATGATACCTCTCGATGATCTCGATTAAGATAAGTCTTCTGGTGATCCTGGGCGGCCTGCATACACTTCTCTACTACATTCACTTTCTCTATCATCTACTATTCCAACCCCAGCCCCTCAATCTATTGTAATCCCTCAACGTCCCAATAATCTGGACTCCAAAATCTCCGACCATATAATGCCTCGTAAGGCGCCGTCCCTATACTCGGGTGGTAGTTGTTATTGTAGGTAAATTCAATCAGTGGAAGGTGATCATCCCAGTTACCCCCTAACTCCAGTGCGCAAGCTCTCATCATATCCTCGACAGTCTAGATAGTCCTCTCTGACTGACCCTTAGTCTGAGGATGGAATGCGGTGCTGAACCCCAGTCTGGTGCCCACCGTGTCGTACAAACTCCTCTAAAACTGAGAAGTGAGCCGCAGATCTCTATCCGATACAATGGACATAGGCACCCCATGTAACCTCATTATCTTCGACACATACAGGCTCGCCAGCTTGTCTAAGGTATCCTTTTGTCGAATTGCCAAGAAGTGCGTCGATTTCGTCAATCTGTCGACTATAACCTACACGACATCATACCGCCAGAACATCCTCGGCAACGCCACTATGAAATCCATCGAAATCTTTTCCCATTTCCATTCATGAATCTCCAACGGTCTTAGTTTTCCTAATGGCGCTTGATGATCTGTCTTGATTTACTGACAAGGCAGGCATCGAGCCACGAAATCAGCTATCTCCCTCTTCATATTCACCCACCAATACATATCCCTAATTTCTCGGTACATTTTGGTGCTGCCCGGATGAATTGAAAGTGGAGAGGAATGCGCCTTTATCATCAGAGCCTCCTTAACCTCTTCCAAATCAGGAACAAACAGCCGTTCTATGTATCAAAGGATACCATCCTCATCTAACCTGTACAGGGTGGTCGATTTCCCTTTCTCTACTTTGTTCCTTATCTTCATCAGATACTCGTCGTCCTTCTGCCTCTCTGCTATCAACTCTCGCATCTGGGGTCGAACCTGGATGTTCGATAACATCTCCTCCTGAACCATATCAAGCTGTAGCCTCAATGCCCTCAAAGAAAATAATGACTCGGCCCAATAAGTCATTGCGTCCTCATACTCTCTACCCTTCCAGTTTAACGCATCTGCAACCACGTTAGCTTTACCCGAATGGTAGTCGATAGTACAATCATAATCTTTTAGGAGCTTTATCCATCTCCTCTGCCTCAGGTTCAATTCCTGCTGCGTAGTGATATATTTCAGACTCTTGTGGTCGGTAAGAATCTGAAATGTCTCACCGTACAGATAATACCTCCACACTTTTAAGGCATGGATGATCGCCGCTATCTCCAAATCGTGGGTCGGGTAATTGACTTCATGATTCCGCAACTGTCCCGAAGTGTAAGCAATTACTCTTCCATTCTGCATCAGCACTCCTCCCAATCCCGCTTTGGAAGCATCCATATAAACAACGAATCCTCCCCCATCTGTTGGTAATATAAGTATCGGAGCCTTAACTAACTTCTGCTTCAACTCCCGGAAGCCCTCCTCACACCGCTCGTTCCAAACAAATGGAGTGTTCTTCTTTAGAAGGTTAGTCATCGGCTTTGCTATTCTGGAAAAGTCTGCAATGAACGTGTGGTAAGAGCCCGCTAATCCTAAGAAGCTGAGTACCTCGGTTGCGTTCTTAGGAGCCTCCCACTCTTGAACAACCTTAATCTTACAGGGGTTAGCATCACCCCCTCAGCAGATACAACATGCCCCAGAAGCACAACTTCCTTGATCCAGAACTGGTACTTCTCAAATTTTACGTACAGCTGCTTTCCCCTCAGTATGTCCAACACCTATCTCAAATGTCACTCGTGCTCTAACCGATCCTGAGAATAAACCAACACATTGTCGATAAACACCACCATAGAGCTATCTAGAAATGGCTGGAAGATCTTGTTCATCAAAGCCATAAAGGCTGCCCACGCGTTAGTCAGACCGAAAGACATCACAGTGAACTCGAAGTGGCCATAACGAGTCCTAAATGCAGTCTTAAGAATGGAACTCTCCTCCACTCGGAACTGCCAATAACCCGTTCTCAAATCTATCTTTGAAAACACAGTGGCTCCCCTCAACTGATCTATCAAATCATCAATCCTCGGCAGTGGATAGCAGTTCTTCACAGTCAACTTATTCAGCTGCCAGTAATCTATAAACAGCTGCATGCTTCCATCTTTCTATTTAACAAATAGTACCGGCGCCCCAGGGTGACACACTCGGTCGAATAAAACCATTTTCCAGCAGCTCTTCTAACTGCTTCTTTAATTCTTGCAACTCTACAGCTTCCATTCAGTACAGAGCTATCGAAACTAGTGCTGCCCCTAACATCGTCTCAATCTCAAAATCGACCTCCCTCTGCGGTGGTAAACCCAGCAACTCATCTGGAAAGACCTCCGGAAACTCTCTAACTTTCTCAGCATCACCAACTCCAAGCTTTTTATGGCCCATATCGGTCGCACACGCAAAATAGGCCTCACACCCGTCTAGAATTAACCTGGCCGCCATCGCGGCAGAAACCAAACATGAAGCTATAACCCTCCGCTCGTCGACCAATAGTACCCTCTTCTCGCCATCCACTTCTACCACCACTTCTTTCAAGTAGCAGTCAATTACTACTCGATTCTGGGATAACCAGTCCATCCCCAATATTACCCCAAAGTCTGCCATCTTCATTACTATCAAGTCTGCCACGTAACTCAGTTCGCCAATTTTCCGCTCACAGCTCCTCAACACTCTGTCAACCATAACAATACCCCCGGCTAGCATAGACACAGCTAGGACATACCCAAGTGACTCTACACTACCCCCAAGCTTCTCTACAACTGACTAATTCACAAACGAACAGGTAGACCCAAGGTTAATCAATACCAATGTAGAAAGTGCAGAAATAAGTATCATACCGGTGATCACATTTGGGTTGGCTACCGCCTCATCACATGTCATAGCATACGCACGTGCCTGAGATGCAGCTACAGTCTAAGAAACTCCCCTGCCTCTCGCTGTGGTACTAGAAGTCCTGCCACCTATACCTCTGACTCCACTAGTAGTAGGAGCTCCTTGATTATCTCCTATGCTACTCCATCCTGACACGGCTCTCCCCTTATCTCTAGCCTTAGTATAGTAGTTTCTAACCATATGCCTGGGCTTGTTGCAATAAAAGCACACCTATCAAGAGTCCCCAACTGTATGCCCTCT
The DNA here is from genome assembly GCA_948193385.1 of Breynia disticha f. nivosa. Classification (NCBI taxonomy): domain Eukaryota; kingdom Viridiplantae; phylum Streptophyta; class Magnoliopsida; order Malpighiales; family Phyllanthaceae; genus Breynia; species Breynia disticha. The sequence continues at coordinate 18,188 of CANYCX010252924.1, forward strand.
AGTACTATGCTGTCTAGTAGTAGGAGGTCAAAAGGTGTGACTCTCTCTACTCCCAGACCCACTCCTCTATCGGCTACAACCTCCACTGGTGCTCTTGAAAGATTAGAAGTCTGTCCTCTAGTGTCCTCCAGTAGTACTAGAACTACCAGACTTCTTCTGTTGTTTCCCCTCTACACGATCCTCTTTAATCATCAGCTCTTCTACCCTCAAAGCCATCTCTAATAATAGCTGGTAAGTATGCGCTTTCATCGCAATTCGGGTGCAGATATTTAACCACAACCCTCTCTCAAACCTGTCCCTCCTCTAGACATCCGCGGCTACATCCTCTGGCTCATACCTGGAGAGTCCAGTAAACTGCGCCTCATACTTTGCTATCGTCATATCCCTCTGCTTCAGCTCCAAGAACTCTACCTTCTTCTTACTGTTGTAGTGCTCAAGAGTGTACTTCTCTGCAAACTATCTCTGGAAGTCTACCCAGGTGAGTGTAGGCGGGTCATTTTGGCTCCCGGGGACTACCTCTCACCAGTACCAAGCATCTTCCTCTGATAATGAGGTGGCATACCTCACTTTCTGCTCAGGTGTGCACCTACACCTAGTAAGAATCCGCTCCATCTATTGAAGCCAATCCTCAGCCTTGGTGGGGTCAGTGGTCCCCTCAAATGATCTGGCGCCCTGCTTGCACACCTCAGAGAAGTTCATGTCGATATCGAGACCCTCTGTTGGCCCCCCGACTGTGCCCCCGGCTGACCGCCATGCGGGCATCCCTGGTGGCCGCCCTGTTGGCCTAGCAGCTGTAGTATCATCGCATCATAAAATTGGGCATGTGCGGGGTCAAAGGGTATGGCACCAGGTGCAAATGGTGGGCCCCCAGGTGCAGGTGGTGCTCCGTGTATGGGGACTGGTCCTTGTCCCTGCACGGACTCCTGGCACTCGGCAATAACATCGTGATACATCCTTGATAGGCTCCATCTTAAATAGATCACCATTTGAAAAACTTTTAGTTCAATGAAAACAATTCAATGAAAGTAGTTTTTCTGGCACAGTCCGCAGGGAATCTAATCCCTGCTCTAATACCACTAAATGTGAACCCCATTTTCGGTAAACTCATTTTTCATTAAACCTCGATTTTCGCACCCAATTTTCTTTCCTTTTTAAAACAGTAACACAATTCAATTTGAGAAGTTAGATATATAATTAAAATCAATAAGTTGCATACATGCATTTTCTTTAAACCGGACCAATACTAAATAGAAAGTATAACAAATACGGAAGTCATGGTTTTTGGTTTAAAATAATGCAAGTGCCAATAAGCTTATACTATCCTATGTATGGCTATACAAAATGCAAAAGTATCAGTATCCAATAATCCACTAGGAGCCGACCTGTTGCAAGTATCACACGTGCGCGCTCTGCCCAAAAGTAAAGTCCACACAACGACTACTGTCGATCTGCACATATTTTTAGCAAAACACACGTGAATAATTTTAATACTCAGTAAGCTTTCCCTCAGTGTCTCTCTTTGCTGACGTGCAGGGGATTCTTCGGCGTCCACGGCCTAGCCTCAACCACCTATATGTTCCGCTAAAACTAGAACATCTAAAGACAAAACATATCAACTCAAAACAAACACATAAATCCTTTTCTAGCCATCAGATTAGGGGGAACGGCCAAGGGAAACGACCATGGTGTCCATTTCACCTGGCCGTTCTGGCCCTGTCAACAGAAATATAGGGGAAACGACCATGGGAAACGGCCAGACTGGTCGTTCCCTAGCCGTTTGCACCTGCAGGAACATATTTCCAATGCATTTTAACAGTCAATCTTTCCAACTAATTCCATACACATTAGGCCATCCTTTTTCCATCAATTACACAACTCATTTTAACACAAACATGCCATCTTCATTCATTACATAATCAATATACAACACACCCCATTTTATTTATGTTTTGCCATTAAATTATTTCACTTTATATTCCAATTTTCGTATAACTTTCCTCTCATTCGATCCTTCTAACTACATATGTGACGCCCCAAATCCTCAAAGTTCATTTTATATATAAAGATGGGAAATGCCCTATATTTTTTTTAAAGGTAATACATTCAATCAGATAAGTTATGTATGAGAGAGAAAATAGAAGAATGGCTTTCGATGCATTAATACAAAACATTTGTTCATCAGAGTTTAAAATGCGGAAACTAGGAAAATCATTTAATATAACAACTTGTAAATCTCAT
>CANYCX010253109.1:0-24077 GCA_948193385.1 Breynia disticha f. nivosa
ATTCATTCCATATATTATTCATAAGGGCAAACTATTCTTACCTTATTTCTTTTATTTTCTATTGTACAAATAATTGGTATTATTTGTATTCATTTATTCTGTATTTAATTCATCAATTTGGTATAGAGAATATAGGAAATTCTCAACCATATAAATAATTAATCTGGATATGTCAGATCTGGAATTTTATTTCTGGATGATACTAGATTTGGAATAAGGCCGGATGTACATTATCTGATTCAATTAAGCTCTTGGGCTTGAGCCCAGCATTCATTCGGTCTGCTAACTAACTACGCGGGGTGGTTGTGGAGTACGCGTGGTCGCTCCCATAACGTTATTGACACCGCGTTCTATCATTATTATTTCAATAATTCAACGTTATTGACACCGCGTTCTTCACTTCCCACTGCGCGTAGTTTCTAATTTCCAGAAAATAATTTTTCTTTATTTACTTATTATTTTTTTTTCTAATTCATTTCATATCCACCTTATATCAACCTTATTTCAACCATATTTTATTATTATTATTTCAATAATTCAACGTTATTTATTAACGAAAATTTTTCCAGGGCGTTACACCAGGAATCTATTGGTATATTCGAATCAGGTAAAACTCGAAGTCTATCATAAAATTTTACGAGTTTTATTAGTTTTACTATTTAATTGATTATTGGAATGAATAGAATTAAGTTAGAATTGATTGAAATCTAGTAATTAATGATCTAAAATGAATTTGGAAATTTTTAGGGTTAGGTTTAGGGTTTGTAAAGTGGTCATGTTGACCAGCACACCTCGTGTTACCTAAAAAATTTATGAACATTAAAAATAAGATTTAATCTAGTATATATAAAAGATGATTCCTATTTCATAATGCACCTAAGATTTTGAAAAGATTACTCATACACTGCATAACTAAGTAGTGCATTTAGGTGTACTTACTGAGTTTTATACGCAAATCAGTTGGTTAATTGTGATGTATGTAGAGCGTTCGCAGGTATCTCTTTTGTAGCAAATCTACAGCGAGTTCGAGAGTGCAGTAGTGATGAGTAGGTTGACAACTATAGTTTTTGTAGAATGAGTTTGCAAAACTATTCATCGATTGACATAGTGGAGTCTACATTTCAAATTTTTGTAAACTCATTGCCACAATTTTTGCATTATCATTTTGTTTGAAAACATGATTTATCAAGTGTTAGATTAATGGTGATGAACATTGAAAATTGAAAAGAGTTTTAGGGGTTGATAAAATGCATAAATGATCAAATTATAATTAGATTAATTGAGATTGGGTGATCACATTGTTGGATCAATAGTGATGAACATTAGATCCCTTTTATGTTTGATAATCAAAGAAAACAATGAACTTGATAAAAATTGATTTTAGGACTAAGGATATTTCATGTGTTGATGATTGCAAAATCAACTTGATTGTTGAAAGATGACTCTAGACATAATTTTAGTTGACCAAGACATACATTAGTCGACCAAATGGAGCTCAGATGTAACATTCCCATCTTAAAACCCTATGATTAGTGATATTATTAACATAATCAAGAATGAATTAGATAAATTAATAAAAATTTCATGCTAATTGTGAGAAAATATATAGTAGATATCGAGTATATATGTGAATTGTGAGAATTGCTAGAGTGCGAGATTTTTGATGTGACGTTTAACGGTTGCACATATACTACGATGCTAACAGTTGATGTTTTTTGCATGATGTTAAGGTTATTATTAGACAAGCATATATATATAAAAGGAAGTTTGATTTATATACTAGGTGAAATTTTTATAGGATTCCAAAGAGTACATGTTGTGGGAGAATATGCCCAGTGCCTAAATACTACGCGCAGTGGCCATGACCACGTGTAGTCACATACGTGTCCTGAAGAAAAAAGCATGGTGGGCATGACCACGCGTAATTCACTATGAGCACACGTATTTTGTCAATTTGGAAGAATTGTGGAGAGATAAAAAATTGAAGCAGGTGGTGGCCAAGTTGAGAATTATAAAGGAAAGAAATAGGAGAATGAAAATGGAAGTAAGAGAGAAATTCGAGAGAGAGATTTCATGAGAGAGTTTTAAGAGATAGATAAGGAGAAAAACAAAATTTTGAGAAATTTAGTTTAGAAATTCAACCAAAAATACCCGATTGAGCGTAGGATCGAGCTAGGGATTGGTTAACTAAGTCGGTATAGGAAAATTCTCAAAGAAAATGGTAAGAAATTTACGAACTTACATAGGTCTTATCGATAATTAAAATCCAATTTAGCTTAGAATTAGAAGTTTCCTATAAAATTGACAAAGGTAGGAACTTAGAGAAAATAATATAGAATCATGCATACGAAAATGTTGTTTATATTGATTTTTATAGAGAATTTTATATATGGTTATATAGGATAACAAGCTAGGCGAGCAGATCAAGATTAGAGCCCACGTTACCCTCAGTATTTCAGTTATTAGGTGAGTAATTTAACTCATTTTTAAATGCAGTTAATTATTAGTTATGAATTGTAGATAAATGGTAAAATATGAAAAATGGATATATGTGCGTATGAATATGTTTAAATAGAAATGTATATATATGCGATTGGATAATCGAAAAGATACTCGAAATATGAAATGAATTGTGAATAGTTACGTAATCAAGTCCTATAAAATTTCATGATTATATGTATATGTATATATGTTGGTGGTGATTATATATATATATATAGTATGATCAATCATACGCACGGGAGTATACCATTGGAGACGGGAGTTTATTATTGGAGATGGGGGTTTATTATTGGATATGAGAGTATATTATCTGAAGATAGGACCATATACAGATGTGTGCTATGTGGTTATATTTCTATATGGACGATTATGTGACCCCCAAATTTGACTACCATTTCAAAATAATTATTTCTCTCTCCTCAAGAAATGGTACCCAAACTTGGAAATCCTTTTGATTTTTGAAAATTAGCAATTTGAAACAATTTTATAAAATCATACATTACATTGCTTCAAATTCAATCCATACAAGGTTTAACGAAATATGTTTCATGAAGATTGAAGTAATACAACATTTTTTAGATTACTAAAGAAAAAGGAACCGGAAAAATTCCACTTCAATAAAAACCTTGCAAAAGAATTATATGCACCATCATTTTCCGATACAATATTTTACAAGAAAAGTCAAAACTCTATAGTGCACAGCCCACCTTGGTTCTTCAATCTTCTAGCTGAGTCGTATAATATATTTCGCACCTTTACGTCCAAAATTTGTCCCTGTCAAGTTTCCTACCAATATTGAATATGGCAGGCATAAAACACACATGAGTTTTGACACTCAATAAGCAACACTACCGACATGGACAACCATCCCGAATTAATTTATTCATCCACAAAACAATTCATAATTTAAGTAAAATCAATTAATTTCACATTATACCATCCCAGAACTCAAAATATAACACATATGATTAACCATCTCAAAATTTAGTTATAAACTTTAACAAAATGCTTGAAAGTCAGTGATGCACGCGGTTCGGACTGAACTGCGCACTGTGGTCCACAACTACGCGTTGTCGCTACGACCACGCGTAGTTGGGTACTCATAGACGCGCGGTCGAAGGCAAAGTACGCGTGGTCAGAGAGACACTGCGTACTTACGGACCACCCCGCGTGGATAACTGATTTTCCAGAAAAACTCCAACACAACAATACACAAACCATTTCATCTTCAAACCTACCATCATATACAACCAAATTTGGTTCAAATCAATTCATAACATAATGTTTTCACAATTCACATTATTTTTTATACACAATTCTGAATTCACAACCACAAGGCATACCATCTTGTACATCATGAATCAATTCATATCAAACAAACATTTAATCTCAATGTATCAACATCAAATTCCAGAATTTGGCACAATTATAATTAATGCAAACGCACAACGTATAAACATATCGAATCCTGAAATTATCGAGTCCATCAAGTTACAAGATTCACATTCAAAACTTGGCATATAACATTCAAGTCATCTATTCACATTTCCAATCATATTCACAACAATTCAAAACTCATGTCCACATAATCACTATGAATGTGACTCAATAATGCAAAATGCCTGATCCTTAATACATCTCTTATATGATCACTCATGATCCCAAACATTATTTTTAATTTACACCCTTATTTGGCCACAAAGTTGACGTTTGCAAACGGGCCTTTCGGCAGGGAGTTTTGGTTATAATAATTGGATATCCAGAATACACCCTGTTTTGGCCTTTATTCGCCCCGTTTTAGCCTGGCACATTCGTATACACGTCTGTATATCAAATATCAACCACTGTGCCCGGTGTAGCATGTTTTATATAATACCCGAAATATTGTGCGTTAAGCACTAAAACATTGTGCACTAAGCACCAAATCTCTAAAACATTGTGCACTAAACACCAAATGTTCTCACACTAAGTGCCATAACCACTCCCTCATCAATTCTTTACTCACTTAGAGTATTTGTACTTTAGTTTAATATGCTCACAAAGAGCCCCAAATATATGCATGAATGTTATATGCACAAACCATATAACCAAGTCATGCACCAACATAAGCTCATGCCATGCTTCACATCCAATGATGAATTCAACCATTAAAGTTTTCATCAAACCCACATCCATTCAAATCAAACATAGCCAATGAACCTATGCATATCAATAATCAACTCATCCACAAGTACTACAACATTTTCTCTCAATAAAATAGTTATACATACTAGCAATTTCACATATTCAACCACACAAACTACAAACACAAACATGTCCAACAATAATCATTCATATTCAATTCAAACAAATTTAGGAATCGTTGCATTCATTGTGTACTCACAAACCGAACATTCTATGTATCACAATCAAGTGTTGAGGCTAACTATCAACAATCTCGAACAATCAATCAATTTTCAACGAAACATAGCCATGGAATACACTCGTACTTATTCTTTAGTACTCAACCACCATTCAACTCATATCACAAAGACATAAATTCACAATGAGTATATCAAATCAACAATCACATTCATTTTTCACTCATTTATTTCAAACAAGCAATCACCATAACCATACGAAATACTCATGTATGTCTATCTGAACATACAACTACCAATCAGCTCATATCAGCAAAACATTTATATATATGTCACATTGGTTATAACAAATCAACCAAACCACATTCTTATATCGAGACTAATATGTTTCCATTAAAATCTCTTAACCGTACAAGATCATTTAAGATCATTCAAATTCACGCCATTCCACACCAGCACACATGTTATATCCATCACGTTCACACGTAAACCAAACATTTAGGTGCATTCACAACTTGCAAAACACAACATCATCAACATTCAACCTTAACTCACGCATAATCATTTCACAAACAAACCATAATCAATCACAACACAATCATTAAGCTAACATAGTGATTCAAAAAATTCATAACATAACAACATGCAATAAAACATACTAATTAGGGAGGTTGCGCTCATGTTACTTACCTCACACGAAACGCCTAACGGCTCGGTTGGCAACCGTTTCTGCCGCGACACGAATTCCCTAATATTAACATTATGATTTTTCATCAATCTCACATTCACAGAATTACAACTCAATAAATACTAACATGTTTATAATTGCCCATTGGTTTTAATAACTCTTCCCCTCTTTATGTAACCCTTTTCATAATCCTTCTTTTTAATCCTCTAACCAAACTACTACATTAATTCTCATTAAACTTCCCACCATTTATGCTTTAATCAAATTTATTTAGGTGTATATAAATAGAATTCATCTTCCAAACATTCCCACTTCACCTAAGTCATAATCCTCTCCCTCAAACCTAACAAATTCACCTAATCATTGTTCAATCTCACACATAGAAGATTACCCAATCAATTAAATACTTAAAACACTATCAATAGGCTCCAAAGAAGCTTACCCAAGTAATGAAACACTGTAATTTCTCTGGTCACGAAAAACCCAACTTGTCACTATTCACACGTCCCTATTCTCCAGCAACTTTTAGTACCTAAATCATATTTTTAACATCAAACACAAAGGTAAATGGATAGTAGATGATTAGAGCTTTCCAACGAGTCCTTATTTGCTCAAATCGGAGCTCAATCGAAAGACTTTTGAGAATTTGAATTTAGGGTTCCAAAGAAAAAGGGAAATAAGAACAGGATGAAATATTTTACCTTAACTCAAGTCAAAAATGAATTTTTAAAATTTCTTGCTTCAGAAATTTGGATGGAAATTGATGGTGGAATGGAGGGTTTTGTGGAGAGAAGTAAGGAGAAGAAGAATGGTAAGGAAAAGAGGAAAGGAGGGTTGTGTCATGGAAGTGTGGAGGTATAAGGAAGATTGGTCTAGTTTTTAGGTTTATTTAGTAGTCATGGGTCCACTTTTCTTCGTAATCTATTTTTACTCAACCTACATTAAATTCCAAATTTCAAAATTCTTGAAATTTACAATCATTCTAAATTTTTCTTAATCTCCCTCATCATAAATATCAACTATTTCCTCCAATTATTTACTTAATTAATTTGCGAAAAATTTTCCTGTATTTTTTTTGTGTATTTTATTTAATATTTTAATTAAATACAAAATTTTGAGGCGTTATAGATTATGACTTCTATTTTAATTGATATGATATGAAATATAGAAAAATGGCATGGTATGATTATTAACAATATGAATGCTATTACGTTTTAGAATTAAATGATTAATCATTGAGCTCGCAACTCATCAATGTATGAATTGTATATTTTTTGTCAGGATAAGATAAATAGCCTAGAGTACAAGGATATCCATAGGTGGGTTGGCTCCTGCTCCACAGTATCTCTCTCTTCCCCAGATACTATAGCTAGTTCTATTCATATGTATGACAGTATGATATTTTTTATTTTGGATGACTTTGTGTATGTTGATAGATATAGATATGAATAATGATAATATAGTTTTAAGATAAGTTAGATTTTACAGTATCAATATTATAGGGAGACTCGTATAACCGGTGGAAGATGATACCACATGTTAGGGAGTTTCCTCAATTACTTACATGGGAGGACTTTCTGAGGGAATTTAGAAGGAAACATCTACTAGAGGTTTATACGGACGTAAAATAGAAAGAGTTTATGGATTTGAAATAGGGAAAGATAACAGTAGCTATGTATGAATTGAAGTTCATGCAGTTGTTTCACTATACTGCTAATCTCATTCCTATAGGAAAGGATAAGTGTAAGAAGTTGGAACATGGTATGAATAAAGAAAAAATAAAACATATTCATAGAACGGAGATGAGAGATTATGTAGACTTGAGGGACAGAGCTATTAGAACAGAGGAACGTTTTAGAGATGATGATGAAGATGAAAAGAAGGTAAGTAGAAGAGTGTGACACATTCGGGAGAGTCCAACAGGCCTAGAAAGAGAGCTGAGTTTACTCTAACTCATACCAGATGCTAAGGATATACTAGAGCTAGATCAGAACCCCCTCTATTTTAGACATACCGTGGTAAAGGAACTAGACAAGGATCCAATAGAGGACAACAGATTAGCACAACAACGGTTTCAGGGCTAAAGTGACTACATATACACATTTATTCTAGTCATTTATAGTTTATCTTCTTGAAATTTTAGTAGATAAGCCATATGATTTTTTTATCTTTATATTATTTTGGCTTTTTCTATGTGCGATTAGGGAACATGAATATTTTGCTAAGATTTTATGAAAAAGGATGCACATTAAGATGTACATTTTTGGGAACATGAATGAAGAGGCTATAAACATGTTTTAGGCAATAATGAGTTTTCTAAATGTGTCATGACCATGCCATTTCATGTCATGAATTTGAGGCATAAAAATTAGACTACATGACATATCACATATATGTGGATCCAAATATGACACAAGTTGGAAGATGAAATTGAAGCTAATAGGACACATGTTTGGAGGTGAAAAATGTCAACCAAGATGACAATTTGAAAGTGCAAAAATAAGCTAATGATGGCAGCTCATTCATGTTTATTTTGGTTCAAAATTGGAAGTAACTAGGTGCATGTTTCAGTGATAAATTGAAACACCTTGGTGGCATGAATGCAAGCATCTAAGTGGCATTTTGTTTTGGTGATAAATTGAAGGAGCAAAGTGACATGAATGATGGTAGATTGGTGGCAAAAGTGGAGCAAATATGTGTCTTGATTTGAAGAGAATTGAAGCCCCTATGGTGCATCAATTTAGCCTGATATGGCCTCGGCTTGGGTGTGTTTCGATGATATAATGATGGCAACTCAGTTAAATATTTTAAAATAAAAATGCAAGCAACAATGTGTCACATTTGGTGATATGATTGACGCATCTTGTTGGCAAGTTTTAAGGCAAAAAGTGGCAGTTTGTGTTCATAATTTGGTTTAAAATTGGTGTCGGTTTGGCTGTGGAATGGTTGGCTAATGATGGTAGCTAATTTGCACAATTTGGAAAGTAATTTTGGGAAGCTCATTTGTCACAGTCGTGACTCATTTTGGTCATATTTAAGGATGGAAAAGAAGCTTTTGTGACACATTAATTTGAAGCATTTTTTGGCTACTCACTTGTCATGTTTGTGACACTAATTGGTCATAATTTGGATAAGCAAAGATGGAATCCATGATTATTTTATTAGAGCAAAATGGAAGCTGGTTGGCAGTCACATTCATGATATCTTTGTATCACGAATTAGAGCTAAGAAGGTAACAATTGTTGCATTCGTGACTTGAGTTAGTTTAGACAAAATGGCACATTTTAAAGTCACTAATTGCGACTTTATTTTAGCTCAAACAAGACTCACATCATTGAGCTAAATTCTGGATAGAACAATAGTCACGAACGTGACTCTTCAATGTGTCATGAAGGTGATGCTTGGCCAAACGTGACTCAAGTTCCTGAAAGATTTTTGGGCAGATTAAGGGTCACAAATGTGACCATTTTGGATCAAGTTTTGTGACCTGAAAATTCCAATTCTTGATCCTCCATTTTGTGCCCAAAAAGTCCCTAAAGTAAGTGTTTAAGTGGTGGTATTAGGGGCACTTCAAAAAGGCTAAATGGAGGCATATAAATAGTGTTTGTGTAGGTCATTTTAAGGGCCTTTTGACCACATTTTGGCTAGAGGAAAATGGGGCTTCGAACAAGGGTTTAGTCTTCTTTACTTTCTCCTTTATGTTCCATTTTATTTCTTCGTTGTTGCTCTTTTACCTAGCCATATTAGGCTAGGGCTTTTGTTGGGTTTTTCTTGATGTAAATAGATGATTGTGCTTGGTTTATTTATATGATACATTGAGGTTTTTTGCTTACATGGTTTATATTATTGGTAAATGAATGTTTATTTGATTGTGCTTAATGAATGAATGGTTGAATGGGCAAATGTAGTTGATTGTTTTTAGCAGCCCTATGCTAGAATGAGAAAGCTGAGGTTTAGGAAGGGCTAAATCACTACTTGAATCTATGTAAAAAAAATCCCTAGTAATGACGGTCTAGGATTAGATATTCATAGATATCAATTAATCGATTGTACTTTAGGAACAAGTAATTGCATTTATTTGTTGATTATTCGTTGCTAGTAGGATCAAGCAGGGGATCGATTAACTAAGTCAGTATAGGAAAATCCACAAAGAAAACGGTAAGAAACTTACAAATTTATATAGGTCTTATAGGATAATTAAACTCGAATTTAGCTTAGAATTAGAAATTGCCTATAAGATTGGCAAAGATAAGAACTTAGAGAAAATAATATAGAATCATGCATATGAAAATGTTTCTTACATTGATTTTTATATAGAATTTCGTACATGGTTATATAAGATGACAAGCTAGGCGAGAAAATCTGTGTTATATACTTATATTTCTATATGAACAATTTTGATTTACAATTCTAACCATTATTTTAATTGATATGATATGAATTACAAAAAAAGACATGGTATGATTATTAAGAATATGAACAAGATTTGTTTATGTCATTACGTTTAAGAATTAAATGACTACTCACTGAGCTCACAACTCACCAATGTTCAAATTGTATATTTTATGTTTGGATTAGATAGGTAGACTATGGTAGATTACGAGTATATCCAACATCTCTCTCTATTCCAGATACTATAACTAGTTATGCTCATATGTATGACTGTATGATATGTTTGATTTTGGATGACTTTGTGTATATTTATAGATATCGATATGACTGATGATAGTATATGTTAAGGTGCTTATTGATATTGGATGATGATATACATATGAGAGTTGATGTTGATGCTGATGATTGTGACTAATTTATAGGATTGATTATAGGTTGATATTGAGTGTATTTCATGTTACAATAGATTCATACGGGCCATACTTAATTGATATAGGCACTGGGTTCAACAGAACAATAGCGTCCTGAATCAACACAAGGCTAAGCCCATGGGTGTGTTGAATAAATACGTAATAAGTATAGGATGTTTTACTAGGAATCCTCCTACAAGGCCTAAGAATTTAATTGTAAGCAAACGAGTGAATCTCTAATATATGAATAATAATCCATTAAAACCAAAGTTTACTTGTTCTAAATCCTTAAAGGAAGATCTTATTCAACCATAGAAGAAAGGATTGGTGGCAAAACCATTAGGGTGAAATGTTGTTTACGGGCCATTTTTCGACGAGTATGAGAACTCTGGAAACCAACATGGTTGATAGAGATCATTCCTTTAGGGAGTGGATACTACCTCATAAAATTGGATAATGATGAAGATAGGGATAGAGTGTTGTTTGAAGGCCCTTGGACTGTACAAGGGCATTTCTAGACCATGAGGAAATGGACTCCAAAATTTGTTCCCTCAGATGATTGCATCGAGAAAATGTTAGCGTAGGTCAGGTTCTTGAGGTCATCCATGATGTACTATACTGAGGACTTGCTCTACGCTAAAGCTTCTAGTATTGGTGTCCTGGTGAAGATCAATGTCAACACAAGGTTGACGATAAGGGGAAGATTTGTAAGAGTTTGTGTGGAAATTGATTTGTCTCAGCCATTGGTAGGGAAATTTTGGCTCGATGAAAGATGGCACTTGGTGGAATACAAGAGAATAGATACGATATGTTTTACATGTGGACGTTACAGTCACCAGATGGAGCAATGTTCGATAAGACAGCTAGAGAATGTAACGGGAAAAGAAAGTCCAGCAAGGCAAAATGAAAGTGATGAAGACAATGAAACATTCCAAACAAAGGACATAATCTGTTAATGGAACAGTTACTATGGAAAAGTGAGAGCAGTAGAAGCAGATGGAAATAAGTTGGAGGCAAATTAGCAAATTCATTGGGTCATGGACCTCATATGATAGCTTGAGCTGGCGATAACAAGACACGTGGTAGTTTTCATATGGTAGGAAGCAAAACGACAAAAATAAAAGGAGGAGAAAGAATGAGGAATAGGTTCTAGCATTTAATGCAATAAGACTCTAAAAATATATAAGAGTCGAATGAAGGCACCAACCATAATGAGGATGTTAGAGTTGAAGCAACTAATAAATGCCCACTTACTTCCTTATAGAAACAAAGGCTGAAGAGAGGAGTTCATAATGTTAGAGTTCAGACGCCTATTATGGAGACGACCACCATCCCAAGTACAACCACTCCGAAGCCCACAACTAAAAACTTACCTCAGACCCAAAATTTAGTGACTTCTCAACAGGCCCAAACCCTGAACACTGTGGAAAGTAGCCCTAATAGACCAAATAAAGGAGAGTAGTAACAAGACACTGCGAACAATATGGCTTCAATTCAATCGAACACTTTGGCAGACTCTTTGGAGGATGCTTTAGCAAGAATTCCCTCATCTATGGTGAGAGGGCACACTTTATAAGAAAAGAACCATCAGATAGGAAAATAGGAGCCTCCCTATCCACCAGATAACGTCCATCAGGCAACAAATCGGCTGGAGGGATGCGGGTCTTTCGGAAGCAGGAGGGGAAGAAGCGCAGAAACTCGACAACATATGTTGCTTTCCATAAATTGAAGGGAATGAGTGTCCTCAGAGGAATCCATGGAGTTTTAAGAGCCCTGGCTTATGGGGAAGGTTTGCACTCTTATCTCAAATATTTTAATTATGTCTTTTCTTTATTAGAATGTTCACGGTTTGGCTAACAAGCTAACTAAGAGTCATGTGAGACATCTAGTGAAAGTTAATAAAGTAAATTTACTAGCAGTTTTTGAACCTAAAATAAGTGGGAGTAGGGCCCTGAAGGTCTATAGATCTTTAGGTTTGGGTAGTTAGCATAGAAAGTAAGCTCAGGGCCAGAGCAGGGGTCTATGGGTTTTGTGGAACAATGATAATGTCCAAGTCAGTATTCTGGTATTAAACCCATAGTTCATTCATATGAGGGTTACTTTGATAGATGGAGAGGAATGTTTGGTCACAGTCATTTACAAGAACCCGAATGGATGGCTTGGAAGGGAGTTTTGGAGTGAAATGAGCTGTAACGCCCCGAAAATTTTTCCATTTTAGATTGAAATAATAATTATGAATGAGAATGAAATATGTGTGTGTGTTTTTTGGTTCCTTGCATGTGTAGAGAAAGTTATGTAAGTTGTGGTTGAAACCAAAGTAACGAATGTTCATAACCTTGAATGAAAGTACAAATGATGAGATGATGTATGTTTGCTTGAGAGATTATAAAATTGTGTGATATGCCTTGGAAATTATGTGATGTGGTTTGGTTGTGCATTCATGGTAAATGTTTGGGAACAATAATAAAATGAAATGATGAATGCATAATGATTAAGTGTATAATTGTGTTATGTTCGAGTGGTGAATAAGGTGAAATCCAATGTGGATTGATGTTAATTAAGTTGATACAATATTTAAAATAAGTTGTGATTATATATACATAAGAATACATAGGCCAGGGATAAAAAAGATTCAAAAAATGATAAGTAGAGCAGCCTGCATGCAAATAACGTACGTTAATTTGCACTTAAAACACGTTATTCAAGTGAAACAATGAATAACGTACATTAATGAGGAAATAATGTATGTTATTCCATGTATTTTCCCAGAAACTGCATTTTTCCAACGCATGTTAATTGTTAAAATAAACATACGTTATCGGGGGTCTGGGCAGGTCATTGAAAGGCCGAGAACAACCCAATTCGGGGGAAAAACATTATCAAACCCTTTCAACTCTCTCCTAACCTTCCAAAACCATTCCTAAGTCTTCCCAAACATCAAAACTATCAACAAACACCAAGATTCCAGTGGATTAACAATGAATCTGACCCCTAATCAATCCCTCCTCTTGCTAGGTTTTAAAGTGATGGGAAAGAAGGTAAAATCCTCAATCTTGAACTGAAATTTGAGGGAAAATAGATGCATTTGGTAGGGTTTTGATAGGTTTTCAGTGTAGTTTGTGATTTTATAAGCCTCTAACCTTAA
Source organism: Breynia disticha f. nivosa (assembly GCA_948193385.1). Taxonomy (NCBI): domain Eukaryota; kingdom Viridiplantae; phylum Streptophyta; class Magnoliopsida; order Malpighiales; family Phyllanthaceae; genus Breynia; species Breynia disticha. The sequence goes on from CANYCX010253109.1 coordinate 13,498, forward strand.
AACATACGATTTGGTGTGATTTAAGAGATTAGGGAAGTTTTGGGAATTTTGGGGGAAACCAATAGAGGATGGTTAAATGATATACATTGTTTGTTAAACGATACTAAATGGTATTAAATGGGTGTAGGTATTGACATTCGAAACCCGAATCAAGGATCGGGCGATGAATCTGTTCTTAGAGTGCAAGGTAAGTGCTCTTGACACTTGCTATGGATGTGTTAATCTTTGTTTGGTTAAGTAAATGTCCTAAATGTGTTATTTTCCATGTGAGAATGGAAAATGTGTGTTAGAATGAATGGTATGTTTGGATTCTGCTTCTGTGAAATTTATGGAAATGCTATGGAAATGTGTTGTAGGGAATTTAGTTAGTTAAGTGCTTGAGCTGGAAAGTGGTTTTGAATTGCTTGAATATTGTGTTGTTATAAGAGTTAAGAAATGGTTGAATTAAAAGCATTAAACTGCTTGATTTGTATGGTTGAATGGTGTGAAAAATGCCTAAGTCTCGGATTTGAGCCAAGTGTGGACAGATTGCTTTTGTTGGGCATTAATGTACGTTATATGTGTAGATAACGTACGTTAATGTGGAATAATGTACGTTACCATCAGGGTAACATACATTTTTCATTGCTGGCATTATAAAAATGACTGATATGCTTTGCTTGATGTGAGATGATCTACTATGATAGCTTGTATGGATGAATGGCACTTGCTTTGACTTGTATTGTGTTAAATGGAACTCAATGTGCTTGTGTGCTATATGCCCCTTTGAGGGAAGAATGAATATGTATGTGCATCCTTATGAATGTTTGACTTTGGTTATTCGTGATTTATGGGATGGTTGATGCCACGAGATGGCCGTGTGAAAGGATGTGCATATTTATGATAATGTGGGAACATTGAATGTATGATGTGGAACCATTAAGTTCATATGGTATGATTGGGAATTATGTATCGCTTGAGAATGCATGACTTGCATTCATTTATGAGGAATTGTGTATGGATTTGGAATGCATGATTGGCATTCATTCACGACATTGTGAACATTTGCATGAGCACATTTGTATGTTCATGCCTTGAGATAAAAAGGGGCTTTGCCCAAGTTTGAGAGAAAGAAATGAGGGCCTCGTGGCCAATACGCATAAAACAAGGGCCTTGTGGCCAATGCGCGAGATTAAAAAAAACAAGGGCCTCGTGGCCAAAGCGTATAAAATAAGAGCCTCGTGGCCAATGCGCAATGAGATTGGATCCTCTCTTGATTTGAGGGGCGGGCGCCCAACTTAAATATAGATTTTAATGTGATTATTTCTTCCATTAAATGTAGCAAGGGAAGGGGTGATCCAAGATTAAAGAGATGTTTTGTAGCATGGATAAATAAGCTTAGAATGATTGATATATGATTTGTAGGGTCACTGTTCACGTGGGCTATGAGTACTACGATCTATAATAAAATTCAAAGAAGGTTAAATAGAGTTTTATGCAATATGACTGGAAGGATCTTTTAGAGTGGAAGGATGATTCAGCATTTAGAAAGTGTGTATTCAGATCATGCCCCAGTATAATTACTCTTTCAAAACAAAGTTTAAGGAAATTGCCCTTGTCCCTTTCAGATTTGAAGCTACATGGTTTACACATAAGGATTTTGCTAAAATGATAGGGGAGAAATGGTAACAAGCAGGGTGAAATAACGAGGAAATTAGAGGAACTTAGGGGAGCTTTAAGGATATGGAATAAATAAGTGTTTGACAATATTTTGGGAAAAAAAGAGAGTATTGGCTAGAATTGGAGGTGTTCAGAGAGCTTTAGATAGAGGATTTCAACCAGGGTTAGTAAAGCTTAAAAAACTAAAAATAGAGTTGGACGAAATACATAGGAAAGAGGAAATGCTATGGTACCAGAAAGCTAGAGAAAAATGGATTTTGTGTGGAGATAGAAATACTAGGCACTTTCATATGAAGACTCTGATTAGAAGATAGAAGAATGACAAAAGGGGATTAAAAGTAGCTTGTGAGAATTGTGTTACAGAGCAACCACCAATGAAGGAGCTTTTTAACGTCCTAGAAATTGTAAGAATTTAAATAAATGAACAAGAGCTTAAAACGGGAACGAATCGGATCGTTTTAGGAAGTGCAGAAAATTCTGCAAGAATCTCCCGTGAGCACTGTCATGAGCACACGCCGTGCTCATGAAAGCAGATGAGCACGACCTCGTGCTCAGATATGGAAAATCAACACGACTCATGTTGAATTTATTATAGAATGAGATTGTGCACAAAGTAGTTAATGCATAAGTACTCGTTTCTTATTATGTTTTATGTACATTATGTGATAGGAAAATCATCCTTATTTAATCTCTATTCAATTTGTTCTTAATTTTTAGTTTATGTTCTTTTTAGGAAGTTTTCCAAGTAGCACGGTCGTTCTAGATGAGCATGAGGGCCGTGCTCATCATCTCGAAGAACAGTTGCTGGCACGAGCTCGTAGGTCTAAAATTGATCCCAACACGAGGTCATACTGGTTGGCACGGTGGGCGTGCCGACCTACAGTTTTGTACATTTCACATCCATGTTTAAGGTAAAGAAGGCAACAATCAAGTTCACAAAATCCATACCATAACCATTACAATTCTGTTACCATAAAAACAACAATTCCACTCCATGTTAGCACATCATCAACCAATTTGAATACCTTGATTTCAAATATAGCCATACCATGCATGTTTTAAAGCCATATCATACATGTCTTTCAATCACTCACTCAATCCATCTCAACATCCATATCAAACAGCAATTACCGTAGTTAACAAATATAAACTTAAGCATTTAAGCATCCATATAAGTTCCAAGGCAACAAGAGTACTCAAAGAAGTATGAATGCATTATGAAGTGCAATGAAATACCAATACATATCACATACAATATGCCCTGGGGTTTCCTTTTCTTTATGAACATTTTTCCTCGGACCAGTCCGGCATAGAGCTCTCGGCCAAAATATCCTCGGCCTAGCCGGCATCAAGCTCTTGCTTGGAAAGTACCTTGGGCCCAACACGACATTAAGATCTTACTTGGAATCTTTCACATCCATGTGTCACACCATATGCTTATGCAACACATGAATCATATGCAATTCATTATGGCCATCAAATATCAAATCAAATGTATACTCATGCTTTTCATATGTTATAGTTCGTAACAACATAGCATAGATCATTAAAGGCATAATCCACAAATATTATAAGAACACAATATAGTTCATCATTAAAGGCATAATCATGCCATCATACATTTTTCCATCTTATGTGCATACACTCATCATAGGCTAAACAAGAAGCCACATATATTTTACTTCTATTCGCATCTCATCAATAAGCTAATGATTATTCTTGCATTCAAATCATGTTCACATAAGATCATAATATCATATTGTATAATTTACAGCACAAACCATTCATATCATCATTTCCTTTCAAATCATATATGAATACAATCAAGACTACATAAAAATCAACCAAACAACAAGCACACTCAAGTTCATTAAGTGACATATGCTTGCTACCATCTTAGAAAATATACAATTATCAAGTATGTTTAACCATATAGATGCAAGAAATATAATGGTAAGTGTAAATAGCACTTACCTCAAAAATTTGTGAAGTCAGCCTTGTGGCTCAACTCTGATCTGGATATCACAAATTACCTCTTATAAGACAATTATCAGACAAGGTTTGCAAATAAATCATTCCACATATATAAACTCCAATTCCAAACTTTAATTAATTAAACTACCTAGTTTCCTCACTTAAATCCAAGCACCATAATCTTATATTTCCATTCTATTCTTGATTCAATCATCATAAATCATCCACATGATTTCAAATAACTCTAATTCAGTTAACAAACATCATTTCAACGTCTAATTCATCTATTCCCCCTCATTTATAAAATACTCAACCCATAGTTCATAAGTTTACTCAAAACCAAGTCCATGATTCTTACCTTAGTGTGTTCAGCTCAAATTTTGGCAAAGAATTCTATTTCTCCTTGCTCACACCCAGTGATTCTAGGGTTTTTTAAAGTGTCTGGTATTTTTTGGGTTATTGGTTTCATAAAATGAAATGTTCTACATGTTGTTCTGCTTTAATTTTCTAGACGAAACGCCCCTCAGCATGGGTTGTGCTTGAGGTCTCTGCCTTTTTGGCACGAGTTCAATATTGCTCGTGCATGAGATCATGCTAACCATTTTCTAGGACGCATGAGCACACCCATGGAGCGACTGTGCCATGCCCGTGCTCATCTACTGTTTTCTGCAATTTGCATAGTTTCATTTTGATTCAATTCAATTTTAATCCTATTTTTCATATAGATTAATCCTAATATTTTTTAGGGCATTATATAAAAACAGCACCCACCATACACTCATAAGAACCTCATTGCATTAAGGAGTAACCAGAGAGTCCTAACTCAAAATCCTCAATTTAAAGGTAAGTCTCATAATTTTAATTCTTAATTTTACAATACCTATTTGTATTGGTTAGGTAAGTTAGTCAGTAAGGTGCTTGAGCTAAGGTTGAGAGCTTTCCTTAAGAAAAGGTATAGAATTGAAAAGGGTTTCTTGTGAGGTGAATGGGAAAATTAAAGGGAAGGAAAATGGGAGTAATTAGGGCTTTGGTTGGTGTTTGGAGAAAAGTGCAGAATTCATATGGAGTAAGTGGGAAAAATGTAAGTAAGATAATGGACAATCGAGCAATGGTTCAATTACTAATGTGACTTTGTTGAATTAATTTATAAGAACGGAGAATAAGGAAGCTCTCAAATAGTTGCTGAACGACCGAACTTAAGGCAAAATCATGGCGAGTGTGTGCGCTCTTACCTTTATTTAACTATCTAATTTATAATGCATGGTTAAGTATAGGAAATTAAATAATCATATGTTGGTATGACTGCCATGATGTATAGTTTTTTGAACTATGTGTATGTGATTATGCATTGTGTGCATAGTGTGTAGTTGGTCAATTTTGTATGATTGTGATGGATTGGAATATGTTTAAGTGATGATATATGTGGAAAGCTTGTGTGTTTTGATTTACAATGGTTAAGGTTGAATGATAAGAAAAAAGAGAGATATGAGTTTTATATGGGAGAGTGAGATTAGCATTGTATTGGATGTGCATTTCATAACCGTGACATCATAATGCATAGTGTATTAAAGGAGAAAAGGGATTGTAGACACATATAATAGCAAAGGCCTCGTAGGATTTTAAGTATCAAAAGGCTCAATAATAATGTAGAAAAAATGGCTCGTATATTGAAATGGAGGAAGGGGCTCAAAAATGAAAATAAAAAGGGAGCAAATGGCCTAATATACTAAATAAGGAGCAAAGGAATCAAATTCAAAAAAGGAACAAAAGGCTCATAATTAAAACATTCATATTTTGCACTTCTTGCATCATATACATTCCATATGAATGGTGTTATAAGTAATGTGGAATTGGTTCATAAAATGTTTGAATGAAATAGAAGGGGTAATTCCTTATGTTTTCGTAGAACAAATGGATGATAAGTATAAGGGGAAAATGTGACTTCTGTGGCTAAAAGGCAAATGAGATAAGTTTTATGCCTCATGCATGATCAAGTGGTGTTCCAATTCCTTCTATGTTTAATTTGAATTGGTAGGTAAAATATGAGTGTTGTGTGTGTTTGACAATGAGTGTGGTGTTGTTAGAGCTGTATGAGTTAAACCTTACGTAACAGTTGTCGATGGGTTGCAATTTAAACTATGTTTAGAATTGTTGGTGTTTATCTAATTACTTGAAGAATCTTAATAAATGAGAAAATGTATGATGATTGGGATGTTGTGTAGCTGAGATTCAATGTTAAGTTATAAGAAATTGAATTGCTTGTTTAATTTTATACTTATGTTGAATTGAGATGGTTGTTTTGAGTTGAGGTGAATGCTTGTTAAGTGAACAATTATCTACAGGTTTTCGTAAGCTACGCGTACTGGCACTACGCGTGGTGGCCATGACCACGCGTATATGGTGCACTCTACAGTGACTACGCAGGGTGGCCATGACACTGCGTAGTCAATGCCCACCTCATGTAGTCTATGGAAACTCCGAGGAAATGTTGAAATTGAGAGTGTCTCCTTGAGTTTGATTACATGTGTGCTCAACCAGTTGTGTATATATTAAAGGGAAAACTTATGCTTGCATAACTTAAAATGTAAAAAGATATAATTGATAATTTATGTGGTTGTGTGATAATAATTTATGAGTGACTTATATTCTATATAGTTTGGCAGAGGTGCAACGTACATGTTTATTGAGTCGATATACTCACACATCTTCCTTTTCCATTTTTCTTTTCTTCTTCTATTCCTCTTTATGAAAGGTTGTTTAGTTGTGGTAGTGGTGAGGTTGGGAATCCACCTAGATCTTTTCATCGCATTAAAATCTACATTTATTTTCATAAATATTCTAAAGGGGAATTTACAATGTTAGCTAAGTCGGAATGGATGCTTTCCTCCTCCATTTCTTTCGAAAAACTAAATACTTATGCATTCCTAGTTATGTAATGATACATTGTGACTCCAAAATTTAATACTTGAATTTGTGTTTTAATTAAAACGTGCAGGTATATTTTTTTAATATATGACAGTCTAATGCTCAATGAAATATTTACACATGGATTTTAAAATACAATGCATTAAATAAAAACAACTTATTTACAATCTTGTAAAATACCATCCATGTTTATTTAAAAATATGCTCCGTCAACCTTTCTCGTAGAAATCCCCTAACCTACACACATCGCAACCAAAAATTTGATGTGAGTAAATAATTACCCAGTAAGTGCACCTACAAAACTTACCAAAGTACTTAATGTATAAGTACTCCTTGATTACACGTTTTAACATACATGATTCCTGGGTAAAGATTTGTCTCTCTTAAGTTTCCTAACTTCCCGCTTTTATGTGCCGTTCATTCATTACAATTCTCTTTTATTCAAACCTTGATTTCCCTCTTTACTGTATGGGAACAGTCTAGAAACGGTTTTCGTAGCCCATTTTTCAGCCCGTTTTGACCTTCCGATTTACTCTAGAAGTGAAACGGGTTAGGAAACGGTTTGGCTAAACCATTTTCCAACCCGTTTGGAACATTTTATTTCTCTCTGAAGATGGAATGGTTTTGGAAACGGTTTGACTAAACCGTTTTCCTGGCCATTCTGATCTTCTGTTTCTCATCTGAAAGTGAAACAGTTTATGAAACAGTTTGACTGACGCATTTTCTAGCCCGTTTTAACTTGCTATTTCTAGCACTACATGGAACGTTTACATGTTTCATCACATATAAACATTTCAAACACTTTTTGACAACCACTCTTGTTTTCAAAATACACTTTAACACCAATCACCTTTTTATGCATTCATAACACCAAATTAATCACAATTCATCGATTCATAACTCCTTCATTTTAACATCTCAAAGTTACACACATCTATCATGTACCATCTCTTTACTTAGCACAATCAACTGTCACATACACATGCATATTCTCCAAGCAACCCATGTTCATTTATTACCTCTCTCATTCCATCAATATCAAGCATTTTTCTTTATTCACAAGGTCAATACACATATGCACATTCTCTAAGCAACCCATTTTAATCGCATGACAACCACATACAACCTTATATCCTTTCATACACCAATCCATAAACACATTTTTTCAACATCTCGATTTCAACCATAATCAAATACCAATACACCTAGGATATCCAAACACCATATACCATTCAAACATAATATACCAACAATCACAATATATCATCATTCAATCACAATATACATCCTGGCAATCCACAATCCGTGTTTCCACCATTTACACATCATCAACATATAGCATAGCAATGAGCATCCATTATCACAATTCACATGAACATTTTCTACGGAATTATAAATGAATGAGTGAATGAAATGCTAATGTAATTATCAAGCAATGCATGCCCTAGGGACTCTCATCATTTCTCTTAAAGAGCTTTCTCTCTCTCCACTTTTCATTTAGGCTAATCCCCCTTTTCTTTTAGTAATCTGATCTCTCGCTCATTTTTCCTCGTGCATAGCCCAGTATCATTCATGGTGGTGGGCACTCGCCCCCATTTCACATTTCACAAGATTAGAGGTCTCGCTCTTCTTTCACATATATCGTATCATGAATATACAACAATGCCCATAAAATGCCATAAATAACATTCATCATCATATCAGTTTCCATAATTCATACTGAATGCAAGGAAAATACTCAACATTATCAACCATGCATCAATTCATTATCTTTTTAACTACAATCACAATAAATTCATGTCATTAAGCAAGTTTGCATCTACTCGTTTCCTTTGAACGCATCTTGTATGACTTGCTACCATCACATGCAAAACCTCACACATTTTTTATTAGAAGCCAAAAGCATGATCCATACATAAGTAAGTCTTATCCACACACAATCACAATGGATTTCATTATCATAATTCTCTACTCATCATTACTCAATTCATACCATTACATTTACATAATGCATTGTCATCAACAATACACATACAATCACTCTAAAATTCACGTGAATCACAATTACACAAATCGACATGCCATTAACACGTAAATTTTATCCTTTCAACCATTATTTATTCATTTCAAGCAAAATCATCCAAAGTGATGCCAAGCATCTAAGTCCCTTAAAACTCATTTTTCTAACGTTTCAACAATGCATAATCAAACAAGTACGCCTAACCATACAGATGCAAGACATACCAAAGTAATTGCATTTTGATGCACTTACCTCAAATCCCATAAAGTTGGTCCACGACTCAACTCTGATTTGAATCTCAAACTTTGTTTCCTAAATGGTTTTTATAACATTTTCCATATTAATTACAATTTTGTGTTCAATTTCACATTTCCACTCATAATTAGTAAAAACCCCAAATTTTTCCTAAAACCCTAGAATCTGAATCTCTTCCTAATGCGATTTCTCACTCTGCCTTAGGTATTCCTACCTCCATTGACAATATCTTAACCAGCAACACCCATCTTTCTAACCCTAGGCTCAAAACCCTAAATGCACAAGTATAGATTTAAGGGCTACCTTTCTTCCTTATAGAGAATCACCAATAATTTGTTTCTTAGGATCGCTCAAACTTAGGTTTCTAGGGTTAGATTCGGTGTTTTAGGCTCTGAAATGGATGGGTATCAATGTAGAAAAGAGGGAGAATTCGAAAGAGCTCAAAAAGGGTTTTTGGTTCTCTTTTCCAAAAGTTTCATGCGTTTCTATTTTTAAGTCCCGACAAGTCAAAATGGTTTGCCAAACGGTTTGCACAAATTGTTTTCCTACCTATTTTGACTCACTATCAGTGCGACACTATTTTCTTGTCTGCATTCAAAATAGTTTGGGGAATGGTTTAAGCAAACCATTTCCCAGGTCGTTTTACACTACTGTTTTAGCATTTTTCTAAATATTTTAGTTAAAATTTTTGGGGCATTACATACATGATCATATCAAATATATATGTGTGTATGATAGATATGTGTATCTACTTAAGTGGGTTAGTAGGACATTCAATAAAGTATTGGGATTAGTAACAATAGAGAGATAAATTAAAAAGACATAAATATAAATATATATATGTATATATATGTGTATGTGTGTGTGTATGTGTGTGTGTGTATATATATATACACACCTATATTAGTATAATAGGAAGTAAATTAGAGCATCACATTTAGTGGTTTCAGTACAAGGAGTAGACTCCTTGTTGAATGTGCATAGTTTCTTTAAATATTTATTAAGTTTAAACAATTCTTTTTTAAATAATGTGTTTTTTTCTTTTCCACCACTTTATATGATGGATTCCCCTGATAAGCAGATACTCAATCATACAGAATCCATAGAATTTGTGTAAGGTCTAAGGGCTCAATTCCTGTACAGAGAACAACCAGACAATCCATTACTAATTCCACCACATCCAATGTGACACTCAAATTTTAATTCCCTTTTTCTTTTAAATTAATAATATTCATAAATTATTTGTAAATCAGAGTGAATATGAATATAGAATCAGTAGGAAAGAGAAAATAAACGATAATTATTTTCAAAACAAACTTAGGCCCAAAACAGTTACAGCATAAATATTTTACAGCGGAAGCAAATTATAAGTTTGAATGCAAATCCAAACTTAAAGAAATACATATTTAAAAATATGTACAAATCTTTAAGAAACTTTAAGAACATAAAACAGTAAAACTGGAGCTCACCCTCTAACACTTGATATCTCTGCAAACGATCACTGGACGTCTGGTCCAACGGCTACTATCAACGTCCTGCGCATCATTCAGACATTGACACCTGGAGTGAGTATATTTTTCAATACTCAGTAAGTATTTCATACTTAAATTAATTCGTAAGATTTGAATGTGCGCAGGGAAGAACTCCATATCCCACTCTAGGAATATGTCCTTCCCCTAATCTATACTCTTTTCCGTTTATCTCTTTTTCTCCATAATCAATCTTTTTCTCATTTTAGGGTATTAAG